>CAUYLG010013040.1:0-41898 GCA_963573385.1 Cacajao melanocephalus | reverse complement strand
TTTTTTCTGCTTCTTAGTTTTCCTTTGGCGGACGCCCCTTCCCCGCACAGCTGGACCTTCCCAGTTCAGCTGTGCTTACTGTGAAACTCTCAGTCCTCAGCGCTTCCAATTGCTGTTCTCCTTGTGGGGACGGGACCAGCCGAGACGGAGTCGTCCCGTATACTCCGCGCCGAGAAGCGCCGTGCTGGGGCGCCGGCAAAATAGCCACACTGGCCAAAAAAGTCGCGCTGGCGACCCGTGTGGCTCCTCGGCCGGGAATCTCCCAGTCTGTGGGCAACAAAAATTCGTCTGAAAGTGCGGCGTCCACTCGCTCTCTGCGCTTTCACTGGGAGCTACAATCCTGAGCTGTTGTTAATCGGCCATCTTGGATCTCTCTCCATAAAATAGTTTATAAAAACACTGATTCTTCAGGTTATTTTCAAAATGTATGCTTTAGTTGTTGAGTTATTTAGAAAAATCCACGGATCTATGTTACCTTACATTTATAGTGCATTTACATTTGCTGTTTTGTCATCTGTAAAATTAGTTGTGAAAAATAAACTGTAAATTGATGAATAAACAGCATATATATCCTTATAAACTGTAGTTTGTGGGAAAAGTACCAATTTGGAATCCAGTTTTCCTTTTGCTATTTTTAAGTGTGTCAGGAGAATTCAAACAATTTCTCTACATCTTTGTTTCCTGTGTCTGTCTCTCTTTTTCCCCAGCTTTCCACTGTTCAATAAGCTACTATTTCTGCGTTTTTTTCTGAGTATCTAAATATTTGAGCCTCCAATTGTGACTTCACCTGAGGGCTAATTTAGGAATAATTTTCTGGTACCTTAGAAGCAGCATTCAGGAAGCATAGTCCTTGCCCTCTTCCCTGCAATGCCTGTAGAGCTGACAGGTGGGAACAGAAGCAGGCAGGCCATGATCCATTACTCACCATTCCCTAACTCCACTCCAGCTGACTCTTAACTTGACTCCAATCTATCTGTATGTCCTAGAGGTTGACTATCCTAACACAGAACTTTATCATTCATGGCACAGGCACTGGAGAGCAGAATTCTTTCTGATAAATTGACCACTGTCAGAAAAACCAGGGTTGTGGTAAACATTTCACAGATATTAGAAAAAAACACACACAAAGAATCACTTTGTCTGCATAAAAGCACTTCCTCCTGAATGGGAGTGGGAGTTAATCCAAGTGAGGAGGAAGAACAAATGCGTTTCCTCAAAGTTCCATACAAAGGTAATTACTTGTAGGAAAATATGGGAGAAGGTGGTTAAACCCCAGAGCATTCAGTCATTCATTCTTATGGAGTATTAATTTCACACTAGGTACCATACTAGCCTCTGGGAGAGACAAAGATTTGAAAATTCAGTCAGTAATGTCAGCAAGATGGTAGCATAGAAGCCCTGGATCTTTCTTTCCTCCATGGAAACAATGGTTCTACAATAAAATACAGACTAATTTACTTTGTGAGAAATCTAGAAACTAGTCCCAAGTCTCCTGCATCTTGGAGCAAGTGTAAAACTAACTACATGGAAACCAGTAAGAGAGAGGGGGAAACCCTCTTGCCAAGGGCCCTACCCCTGGCATGGTACCGTGCAACTGGGGTAGATCCGAGCTTCCAGCTTCTCTCTGAGGAGGGAAGAAAAGGACAAGACAGTATGTTCAGCATTTGAATTTTTTTGGAGGCCACCTGAGATACTGGCTTTTGTCTCACTTGCCTTGAAGGGCTCATGAAACCAGGCACACTATGGCCACCTGGGGCTACTGAGAATAATGACTGTGGTTTGAAATGACAAGCTAACACATGAAGCAGCCCAGCTCAGCACAAGGGAAGCAAGCAGAAACAAACAAAATAGCTCCCAGTGTCTCTCTGGGAAGGGTAAGAAAAAAGAGGACAATGAATCCAATGCTCTAATATTTTTGGAGGGTTCCCAAAGCACTGAATTTTGTCTTGCCTGGCTTAGAGAACTAATGAAATCTGGCATATTATAGTTACCTGGGAGCTACCGAGACCAGAGACTATAGTTTGAAATAGTAAGTTAACATATGCCACAGCCCTACTCCCTTGGTAAATGCCAAGTGAGTGGGTAGGAAAAAAACCTTAGCTCCCAGCTTTTCCCTTGTGGGGGAAGAAAAGGATTGGATCATACTTCCAACAGTCTGATTGTGCTGAGGGCTCCCAGAGGCATTGACATCTGTCTTACCTGTCTCAGAACACTGATGAGATCTAGCATATTCTAGATGCCTGATGGTCAGTGAGAATGAAATCAGCAGTTTTATCTAGCATGAGGATTTGAGGGTCCCCTGGAATCTCTGACTGGTCTGATTGGTGATGGTTCTCTCCTGTACAAGGTCAGTCCGTAAAGACTGGGAGTGGTGGTTGATTTGTCCAATGTGCGGTCACAAACACAAAGAGTCAAGAATAAAGAAACAGGAAAATATGTTCCAAACAAAGCAACAGAATAATCTTCCATAAACCAACCCTAATGAAACAGAGATATGGTTTACCTGATAGAAAATTCATTTAGATGCTCATAAAAATGCTCAGTGAGTTCAGGAGACCAATGCATATAAACAAAAGGAGAATTTCAACAGAGATAGAATATATAAGAAAATGCCAAACAAATCATAGAGATGAAGACTAAATAACTGAAATGAAAAATTAACTAGAGAAGTTCAACAGCAGACTAGATCAAACAGAAGATAGGATCAGTGAAATTCAAGACAGGTCACTGGAAATTATCCAGTTAGAAAAGCAATAAGAAAAAATAATGGAAAAGAATGAAGAAAGCTTAAGGGACTTGTAGGATGCCATTGAGTAGACTAATAAACATGATGGGAGTGTAAGAAGAAGGATAAATAGAAATAAAAAGGCAGAAACCTTATTCAAATAAATAATAAATGAAAACTTCCCAAATTCAGGGAAGACAATGAACACCCAGATCAAGGATGTTCCACAAATTCAAATACAGTAAACTCAAAGAAATTCCCAGGGAGACACATAATTAAACTGACAAAATTTGAAGACAAAGAATTTTGAAAGCAGCAAGAGAAAAGTGACTCATCCCATACAAGGAAACCTCTATTGGGTTATCAACAAATTTATCAGCAGAAACATTGCAGGCCAGAGGAGGTAGATGTTAATAAATTCAAAGTGCTGAAAGAAAAGACCCCTCCTACGAATACCTGATAAAAATGGTCCTTCAAAAATAAAGGAGAGAGAAAGACTTTCCTTCACAAATAAAACCTGAGGGAGTTCATCATTACTAGATCTGCCTAACAAGAAATGCTAAAGGAAGTTCTTCAAGTTAAAACAAGAGGAAGCTAAATAGCAATAATAAAATATACGAAAGTATAAAACTTGCTGGTAAGGGTAAATATAAAGACAAATACTATAATACTGCAACGGTAGCAGGTAAACTTTCAATCATAGTATAAAAAAGTCAAAAGTACTAAAATAAGTATAACCATAAAATATGTCAATTGATACACAATATAAAAAGATGTAAATCATGACATAAAGAACATAAGGTGTGTGTGGTAGGGGTAGGGGGAGAAGTAAAAATGTAGGTTTTGTATGCAGTTGAAGTTAAGTTGTTAAAAGCTTAGAACAAACTGTTATGACTATGAGTTGTTTTATGCGAGCTTCATGGTACCCACAAAGAAAATACGTGCACAAGATGCACAAAAAGAAGAAAAAGAAATAAAAGTATAGCAATGAAAACAAAACAAAATACAAAAGAATGCAGCAAGGAAAAAAAGATGAACAAAAGAACTACAAGGTAGTAAACAAACATGGCTGTAGTAAGTAGTCCCTCATCAAAAGGAAGTACATTAATTACTTTAAATGTAAAAAGATTAACTCCTCAATCAAAAGACATACTGTAGCTGAATGTATAAAAAAACAAGATCCAACTTATGTTGGATCAGTTTATGTAAACTTAATACATTTGACAACTTATTAAGTTTACATACATTTACTTTAGATTTAAGGACACATCTAGGCTGAAAGTGAAGGGATGGAAAAAAATATGCTGTAAATTTTAAACAAAAGAAAAACTGGCTATACTTATATTGGACAAAATAGACTTGAAGTCAAAACTGCCATGAGACAAAGAAGAACATTATACAAAGATAAAATGGTCAACTCACCAAAAAGATATAACAACTATAAATATATATACATCCAACATCGGAGTACTTAAATATACAAAGCAAAATTTAACAGAACCGATAAAAGAAATAAACAATAATATGATAATTGTGAGAGACTTCAATATCTCACTTTCTGTAATATAACGTTTGAAAAAAAATCAATAAGGAACAGGATCTGAACAACACTATAGACCAAATGAATCTAACAGATCTATACAAAACATTTCACCAAAGAGCAGTAGAATATACATTTTCCTCATTGTACATGGAACAGCCTTCAGGATAGAGCATATGTTAGGTCACAAGTCATGTCTTCATAGACTTAAAAAGACTGAAATCATACCAAGTATCTTTCCCAATCACAATAGAATAAAACTAGGAAATCAGTAGCAGAAGAAAAACTGGAAAATTTGCAAAATGTGGCAATTAAACACACCTTAAATAACTAATGGGTCAAAAAAGAAATCGAAAGGAAAATTGAAAGACAAATGAAAATTTAAAAAAAAAAAATCCTGAACTTAGGGGATGCAGCAAAAGAGGTACTAACAAAGAAGTTTATAGCAATCAATATCTATATTTAAAAAGCGGGAAAGTCTCAAATAAACAACCTAACTTCACATCTCAAGAAACTGAAAAAGAAAACCAAACTAAGGCCAAAGTTAGCAGAAGGAAGGAAATAATAAAGATTAGAACAAAAATAAATGAAATAGAGAATAAAATAGTGACAGAAAAATAGACAAAACTGAGAGTTTATTTTTTGAAGGAAGAAACAAAATAGACAAACCACTAGATAGATTAACTAAAAAGAAAAAAAAAAGAGGGAAGACCCAAATAAATAAAGTTAGAAATAAAACAGGAGACATTACAACTGAGGGAACCAAACTATTAAGAAAAAGATTGTAAGAAACTACTATGAGCAGCTATATACCAATAAATTGGGTTACCTGGAAGAAATAGGTAAATTCTCAGAAACATACAACCTACCAAGATTGAGTCATAAAGAAACAGAAAATCTGAAAAGACCTATACCCAGTGGAGGGATTGAAATTGTAATCAAAAACTTTCTACCAAAGAAAAACCTAGAACCAAACGGCTTCAATAGTGAATTCTACCAAACATTCAAAAAAGAATTAATGCCAATTCTTCTTAATCTTTTCTAAAGAATTGAGGAAGATGGAACGCTTTCAATCTGATTTTATGAGGCCAGTACTACCCTGATACCAAAGCCAGACAAAGATATCAGAAGAAAAGAAAACTACAGGCCAGTATCCTTTATGAACATAGATGCAAAAATCTTCAACAAAATACTGGCAAACCAAATTCAGCAACTTACTAAGAGGATCAGTCACCCATGACAAACTGCAATTTATCCCTGTAAGGCAAGTATGGTTCAACATATGAAAATCAATTAAGGTTAATACACCACATTGACAGGATGAAAGATGAAAATCACATGATCTCAATAGATGCAAAAAAAAATGGTTAAAATTCAGCATCCTTTCATGTTAAAAACCCTCAACAGACTAGAAATAGAGAGAAATTACCTTAACATGAAAAGGCCATTCATGAGATGACCATAGCTAACATTATACTCAATAGTGAAGAACTTTTAAAAGTGTTTTCTTTAAGACCAGGAACAAGGCAAGGATGCCCACTCTCACCACTTTAATTCAGCATAGTAGAGAAATCCTGGCCAGAGTAATTAGGCAAGAAAAAAAAAGGGCATGTAGGTGAGAAAGAAAAAAGTAAAGTTATCCATGCTTGCAGATGACATGATTTTATATATAGAAAACCCTAAAGACTCTACCAAACTACTGTTATAATTAATAAATGACTCAGTAATACAGGATATAAAATCAATATACAATAATTAGCTGCGTTTCTATACACTTACAGTGAGCTATCTGAAAAGGAAATTAGAAAAACAATCCTGTTTACAATGCCATCAAAAATAATAAAATAGGAATAGACTTAACTAAGTAGATGAAAGACTAATATACTGAATCCTATAAACTACTGACAAAAAAATTAAAGTATAAACAAATGAAAAGATATCCCATGTTCATGTGTTGGAAGACAATATTGTTAAAATGTCTATATTACCTAAAGTAATGTGGAGATTCAATGCAATCCCTATCAAAATAACCCAATTACATCTTTCACAGAAAGAGAAGAAATAGTTCTAAGATTCATATGGAATCACAAAAAACACTAAATAGCCAAAACAATTTCAAGAAGGAAGAGCAAAGCTGGAGGCATCACACTTCCTGATTTTCAAAATACATTACAAAGCTATTTAGTATGTATTAATTTAATAAATTAAATTTTAATATAGTAATTTAAACAGTATAGTACTGGCATAAAGAAGGACATATAGACCAATGGAACAGAATAGAGAGCCCAAAGTAAACCCACATGTATATAATCAACCAATCTTTAAGAAGGGCACCAAGAATAAACAACAGGGAAAGCATCATTTTCTCAATAATTGGTGCTGGGAAATTTGCACATCCATATGCAAAAGAATGAAAGTGGATCCTTGCTCAAAGTGGTTTAAGTGCTTAAACGTAAGTCCTGAAACTGTAAAACTATTAGAAGAAAATATAGGGAAAAAACTATGATGTTAGTATTGGCAATGACTTCATGGATGTAACTCCAAAAGCATAGGCAACAAAATGAAAAACAGCCAAGTGGAAATACTTGAAATTAAAAAGCTTTTGTCCAGTAAAGGAAACAATCAATGCAATGAAAAGGCTACCTACAGAATAGGAGAAAATATTTGTAAACCATGGTATCAGATAAGGGGTTAATTTGAAAATATATAAGGAACTCATACAGCTCAATGCATAGAAAAAGCAACAATTAATAACCACCTTTTAAAAATGTGCTCTGGGGTTGAATAGATATTAGTCCAAGGAACACATACAAATGGCCCATAGATATGTGATAAGATGCTAAACATCACTAATCATTTGAAAAATGCACATCAAAATCACAATGAGATACCACTTCACATGTGTTAGGATGGCTATTGTAATGATCTTCTAATGGCATTCCAACCGGTAGTTTCCATCTACTATTTATCATTCTAGTTGACTCCTCCCTTCTTTATTTATGAAACATAATTGCCTTCTTACAGATTACAAGGCAGAAATATATTGTCTTAGTTCAGCAAGTCTATAGTTTATATAAGTAAAAAGCTATAATGAGGAAAAATTTTTTTAAATTGGAATATTTTAGAAAGAATAGTTTGTGTTGGGATACTAACTTGCTAGAAAACCAGAACAGATCTGAATATTGAGATACTGACCTAAAATAAAATAAAATAATAAAATAAAGCAATTAATAATACTAAGAAAAACTGACTTATTCTTAGAATGTGAGCAGAAAGTTAAGAAGGTAGAGTTTGGGAAATATGTTTAAAATCAAATTTTATAGTAATTTCTACAGAAAAACTACAACCACGAATACCTTAAAAACATACATTCTACCAAAGGTAATGTTTTCTAAACCTTTATATATATATATTATGCATGCATTATATATATATATATAATGCATGCATTATATATATATATATTATGCATGCATTATATATATTATGCATGCATTATATATATATTATGCATGCATTATATATATTATATATATAATGCATGCATAATTTATATATGTAACATATGTGTAATTTATATATATACAACATATGTATGATTTATATATATATATGACATATATATATGTAATTTTAAAAATAGTGGGAAAACAGGAAATCATTTAAAAGTAACCTTTTGGGCTTTGGCTCATGCCTGTAACCCTGGCACTTTGGGAAGTCAGGGCAGGACGATTGCTTTAGCCTAGGAGTTGGAGCCCAGCTTGGGCAATATAGTAAGACACTGTTTCTGCAAAAATAAAATAAACATTAGCCACACATGGTGGTATGTGCCTGTAGTCCCAGCTGCTCAGGAGGCTGAGGTAGGAAGATCCTCAAGCCCAAAAGTTGGAGGCTTCGATGAGCTATGATTGTGCCAATGTACATCTGTACTCCAGCTTGGGTGAGAGAGAGACTGTGTCTCTCCTAAACAAACAAACAAACAAAAAACAAAAGTGATTTCTTAATAGAAAAACACAGCCAAGGGCTTCAAAATATTTAATATTGAAAGTGTATAATTTCTTGACCATCCAGTATTTTTCCTGATTCCTTAGGCTCAGATAGAGGCAGCAGCAATCAAGAATTATAAATATGCTAATGTGTGTCTAGTTTTCAACCTGTCTAAAGAGCACTGAAGTGGTCTGAATTCTGAGATTCTCATTGGAGCCTATTGTTTCAAGCAGATTTTTAAAAATGTTGCCCAGCTAAACTTTAACTTATGCATCATATAAAATTACGTAAATTTTTTATTCAGGCCAACCCCCATTGTTTAAAGTAGAAAATGTCAGTTTAGTGTGGGATCAACATAACTATTCCCACTTTACAAGACAGGTAACAGACACTTCAGAAACAAATTCAAGCAGTTAATTAATTCTTGAGGAATAGTAGAGTTCACATGTTTTTTATTTCCATTATTCAGAAATTTTCATTTTTGTTTAAGACATTTCTAAAGCAACAGTATTCTTGATTATAAATGTATCTGCTTAAATTACATTTTCTTTTGATTTATGACTTTTAACTTGTAGCAATGGGAGGTTTAAAATGCTTCTGTCTGTGGTTAGATGACTTTGTTACTCTTCTTTTGCTTCAAAGTCTCCACAAATCTAAAATTTGATGTGACTTGGTATGAGAACATTATATAATTTGGTAGGGTGTCATTTTAAGAGAGTTTAACTTAAACATTATATAAATTGGTAGGGTATCATTTTTAGGGAATTTAAATCTAAATTATATCTAAAGGTAAACAAAATATGATTCTAAAAACACAATTAAAAGTAAAGCTTGATATCAGCAAAATAATTTTAGGAATATAAATACTGCTTTTATTTATGTCTTTTTTTTTTTGAGATGGAGTCTCGCTGTGTCGCCCAGGCTGGAGTGCAGTGGTATGATCTAGGATTACTGAAACCTCCACCTCCCAGGTTCAAGCATTTCTCTCCCTCAGCCTCCCAAGAACTGTGATTACAGGCACCTGCCACCATGCCCTAAAAAACACAATAATTTTTGTAGTTTTAGTAGAGACGGGGTTTCATCATCTTGGCCAGGCTGGTCTTGAACTCCTGACCTTCTGATCATCCCTCTGTGGCTTCCCAAAGTGCTGGGATTACAGGCATGAGCCACTGCACCCAGCCCCCAGGAATATAAATGTTAAGATCAGACTTTATTATGTATGCAAGAACTTTGTAGGTGTGAGTTCCTTTTTCTCTTCCATTTGTCTTTTTAACATGTTAGCTCTTCATGAATCATTTCTACCAGACTTGGGTAGTGAGGGAGATAGAGGTTAAAAAAAAAAAAAGTAGGTGGTCTTTTCTGTCAGTTATCTCCTTATTTTAAAGAATGGATTTTTTTTGTCATTGTTGTTGTTGTTTTAAGAGCACTAACAATTGAGTCAGAAGACATGGCCTTGAGTTTAAAACTTATAGTAATGCCAGCCTTGTAACTTGGGTGTTTGAGTCTTTCCCATTGATTTTTGCGTCTTCTGTATATGGTGAGAGGAAGGAGAGAAGTAAGTGTTGCTGAATTAGAGAATTTGAAATGGAAGCAGATCCAATGCCTATTACTTGGGGAAAGTTGAGAGTCAAACCAGGAAGACCAGACAGCTAAACCAACCCTTCAGGTGAGGTGTCTGGTAAAGGACAGACTCATTAAGTGAAAAAAACAGAGCAAGAATCGGATTTTAAGAAGGATTAGAAAAGGTTATCCTAAGAGAGTGCAGAGAGGGAAAAAGCAGTCCAGGACAGCCAGCTTGGAGGGACTATGGCTTATATGACCAGACTTTAGCTGTTTTTGCATGCATTTTATACTGTATTTTCTTAAAGAACGGAGTATGTCAGTAGTGTGCTGGAATTGGCTCAAACTGGCTCATGCAATTTTTAGAAATCTTGCAAGCTGATTATTAAAAATAAGTTATATAAACTTAAACTGAATTATATTAAAAACAAAGGCAATCAATACTCAAAGCTCATCACTCCCAATTATTCTAATACATCTTGTTATTACCTATGTTCTTGAGATTATTTACATCTATTGTATCTGTATGTTGGTAATACTATATAAAATTGTATTGTTGTACATCACACATCCTAATTTGTAGCATTTTCTCACTTGTATGGTATAAATACTCCCACCATGGCTGATTTGAAACTACCAATGTGACATCACTGAATGCAGACTTGGGAAAAGGTGCACAGGAAATTGTATATTTGAAAATGATTATGTAATTCAGTAAAGAAATCATATCATTGTTTAGCATATGCTTTAGTTATTTAATTTTTATCTTACTCCTTAGTGTATATAAATGTTAACCAACATTTATATTGTCAGTTGTAACTGCAGGTTGGGCATGATTGTAAGATTTTTGTAAAAATCATCCAAAGCATTCTGTGAGAATCAGGTAGCTATAGAGAATTTACAATACAGAATAATATCTATGTTAATATTATTTGTAAATTATTTGCTACACATCCTTTATATCAGTAAAGGTTGTATAAGCTTATATATGTACACACACTTATATACATACACATTTTCCCACAATGCAAGTTGCAGTTGTTAAACATTTTTGAACAGACCATTAGGATATTAATCTCAGTTCAACTGTCTGTCAAAGCAGAAGAAAACATCTTCCCTGACTATCTAGAAAGAGGATGAGATTAGGCAATGCATATGAAAGTCTGTTACACACTGCTAAGTACTATACAAATAACAAGTAAGGTAATGATTAGGGAAAGCACCTTTCCTCTTCTGGTTCAGGCTTTCTTCAAGGTTTTAAAATGACAATATCTTGACTTTCTGAAACAAAAAACTTTCACTGGAGAAGAAAGTTGCTTATAGTAAAATTGTGTCCATTTTCTCTATCTCTGATATTTTTCTTGCTTATTTTAATGTCTTTTATCCTAAACTATAAAATAGTTCATTCAGAATGGTTATTTCTATTTGCATCTGAATTGAAACCATTGTGTTTTTTCAGTTTACACAGCTGAGAACAGGAAGCTTTGAGTACAATTTGAAAAGAAAGAAAGAAACAACGACAACCCTATAATATCATGGGGAAGTGAGGTAAGCAGAATAATTACTAAAATTGAAATTTGGCGAAAATGACAAGTTCAAAAACCCAACTATTTCCATATGTGCTCTTGGATCTTAAATAATTTAAAATGGCCATGACTCCTTTCATCAATGTAGGAATTGACTCAGAGAAACCAATACCATTTGTTCATGGATGCTCATGATTATTACCACTTGATGACTTGGCAGACTGCAGGAAGATTGGATCAAGTCAACTCTGCTTAATTTTCATCATTTGCTCAAATTAAAGTACAAAATGATGTTTCATCCTGTTCATAGAGCTGAATGTCACTCCAATAAACATAAGAGAAGGACTCTAATTGTAACTGGAACACTTTTTTCCTTATTATAACTTTGATGTATACAATGCAGACTAATGTTATTCAATCTAAGAAGTTCATTAGAATCATTAATTTAAAAAACACTAAATGCTAGTACCAATCTGCTGGGATCCTCATTTGGTTATTTTGAATTTCAACTTGGTATTAGTATTTTCTTTTTAAGTTTTAATGTCTGGCTGGTTTATGATATTTTCCTATAGTAAGTACTTCTCCAGAGGTCAGGCTTATTAAAGGCTAGTCGGAGCTATTTATACCTGTAATGTGAATATCTTGTCAAAGATTCAGATTACAATTATTTCTTCTTCATACCTTTGTAAAAAATGCTACAATTCTCATATAAAAGTTAAACTTACCTAATAGAAAATGAATTAATACTGTTATAAATTAATATTTTTCACATAAAGATGGTCAGTTATCACCTTTCTTTCCCCCAAAATGTTCAAAAATAGTCAGTCATCACTTAATGTAGTAAATATCACCTTTATCCTTAGTCTAGGCTTGTAATCTTTCTAATCACTCTTTATTCTACTTTGAACCTAAAATTCCAGATGAAACTCTAAGTTCAATGTGGAACGTAAGTCTTCATATTGGAATCAGAATTCCCTCAGTTTTTTCAGGGCTGTTAGCAACTTTCCTCTGCTGTAGAGATCGATGGTCCATTTAGTCACCTAAAACTCTTAGAAGTATTTGAAGACATGGACTGAGGGATCTTTGGTGCACTATTATTAGGAAGTCTTTGATATCCTTTGAGTTTCTTTACGAAAGAGCAAGGAAGCAACTCTATTACAAACATATAAATCATCCCCACATTCCAGTTTGAAATACACAGTTGCTTTCACTGAAATTTATTCATTCAGTCCACAGCATATTATAGAGCTCCTACTCTATGAAATACATGCATATCTAAAGGTTCTGTCACTAGTACTTCTGTACTATTCTCATATACATGTGTTAATAATTGTATGTATTTGAAATTATTTACAAATTGTCACAATATTGAATCCTCATAGTAGTTCCGTAAGCTTACTAAGGGTCAGAGATTATATTATTTGCCTTAAGTAATATTTCATATAATATGTAGTGGTTATGTCAGTGGACAACCTAGAAGAGGGTCTTGGTATCCTTTTCATTATTCTTCACTGGTGTTCTCAAAACTGCTTCAATAAACATGCTCTCCAATGAAAACTAGAGAGCTTCATAGGCAAAGCACTTTAAGTTAATTTCTCTAGACACCCCTTTCACAAGATTGTCATTCTGATGCTCTCTCTATATAGATATCCTGGAGCCTCCCCTGGTAGCACTGTACTATGTTCTATTGAATTACATGACATCATCTCTGAATAATTTCTGGTTTATTTTTATTGCAGTGAATCAAAAGTTGTAAAACCACCCTCCTAAGATTACAGAATTAAGTTATATGCAGTTGATAAGTGTTATAGAAAATGTTGAAATATTTGAAAGAGATTTAAATCTCAGGCCTGCCTGTTTCCAAAGCCAGTGCTCTAGCTGCAAAATTTCATGAGACTAGATACTACTAAAGTGAAAACACATCATAATTAGTGATTAAAACAAATAATATTAAATATTATTTTATCAGAGTAATGTTTGTTCCAACATGAATGGACACACGCTAGACTTTTACACTCAAGTATTACAGAATTTTTTGTTGTTTCACAGAATGACAAATGTATTTGAGTCCTGGTTTTACCACTTAGCATTGTATGATTCATGAGAGAAAGAAGCTGGTTCAAGTTTTATCTTTATCCAAAAGGTAAAATTCAAAAAAACTATGAGCTTTTTTTCTGGGAAATTTTTCTCTTTTAATTCCTATGACTGCTTAAAATTGGTGAGTCTTATAAACTGCTAATAATTGTTACTAAGTGGTATTAATTTGCTTTTTGTGTTGACACTTTTCTAGCTTTACAGATAGTGCCATTGAACTAAGTAAAGATTTCTAACTCACAGCTTAAGGTGTAGAAAAGGTGACTCTTGAATAGAGATCATTTGTGAAGGTAGAGAGAGTCTGTGTTTGCCCAGTAGCAAGGCAATGTGTTCCAGTGATTCTGCTGGGATCTATTAAACTATAAAGCAAATCAGATGACATATTTTTGCTTTTCTTTGCTGACAGTTTCATCTCACAGAGAGTACAGGAAGCAAGAGGGAACAGTTTCTTAGAATATAATTCTTATCAATATGGGTTAAATAATTAGTGAAAGTAGAAGAGTTGGACACCTAAGGAGAAGAACAACTACGCATTCCTAGAGTATGTGATATCCAGAAGAAAAATGCTAAACATAGTAGGCTAGATACATTTAAACTTTTAGAAGGCAAATTTGGGGGGAGAATCAGAAGTAAAAAAATTCCGCATATGAATATCAAGACTGCAATTTTGGCTATATAATCATAAGTGATCCAGTTAAGGGATAAAGGAAATTTTTATCTTTAAAATTAGTGCAGGACAGCTCAGGCCTGAGGGAGACCTATACAACAAATTATTCATTGCAAAAGATGGGAAGGTTGATGTTAGGAAGTCTAAATGAATATAATAATCTGTGGCTTGTAAAAATACTAAAATAACAACGTAGGTCTTTGGAAATTTATGTTTAGATCCAAAGGTCGAAAAAAAGGAATAGGCCCACTGCTTATAGCTAATGCCATCAAGTCAAGGGATGGCACAGAAGAAGCTGATACCCTCAGCTCCTAATTTATTTCTGTATCCTTTCTAAATGAATCTTAAAGCACTAAGAAAATATTTGTAAATACTAAGAAAGACAAATTTAAAATAAAAATAATGAGAGATCCTTGCTACTGTAGAAGTGCAAATTCCTCTCTGAAAAGAATTATATGCAAAGTTATTGTGAAAAGTCACTATATGAATATGGTTGTTGCTGATGTCCTTAAAACAAATGGGAACATTAAAACTGTGCAAATGTTTTCGGTTTTAAAAATGGGAAGTAGGCCAGGCACCATGGCTCACACCTGTAATCTCAACACTTAAGAGGCTGAGACGGGATCTTTTGAGCTCAGGAGTTGAGGGCTATGGTGAGCTATGATCACACCACTGTACTCCAGCCTAGATGACAGAGTGAGACCCTGTCTCTAATAAATAAATAAATAAATAAAAATAAAATAGGAAACAGTGAATTCAACAAAGTAGACAAGTGATATTTACATCAATTCCTGGAAAGTTTCTAAGATTTATGAAAGTTTCTAAGATCCATCTTTTTAAGATGAAAAGACAGAGTTTGAGAGCCAAGAAAAAAAAAAGCTGTAAGGCCAGGCCACAGTATGAATTCTCTATAACTAAGTGTTTGTAGATCAATTCCTTTCTTCCTCAGTGTTGCCGTACATACCACTACACCGTCTGTGGGCTGTAAGTACATTGTACACTTTTGTTCTCGCTGAAGTACAGCTAATTGTTTGAAAATCTTCTTCACATATGTGCCTGTGAGGAACTTGAAAGCAGGCGGCTTATATATTTATATCCACAGTACTTCTATGAAAAATACTTACTGAATAAACTAATGGCAGATGAAAGGAATGTGTTTGAAAATTTTATATTACTGTTCTATTAAAGTGTCTTCTAATTTCCTAATAATATCCTTGTGAACAAAAGGGAGGAAAAACATATTGACTGCAAGAGCAACTAAGGAAATTAATAACTATTGAAACCCAGAATATTAACAGTGTTTTTAAATAAATCAAAATGAATGAGAGGACTTGTTTCTAGTAGTGTATGGCAGTCTTCTGTCTTTGGCCCTGTCTTGATCCACAATCAACAATTTGGATAGAAACATGAGGGGTAACTCATTAAGTTCATGGTGACACAAATTTTGGAATGACAATATAGAAGCCAGATCTTAGGATCAGCATCCGAAAGCATTTTTTACAGCATTAGAAAAGATTATTGAAATTTAGGAAGAGTAGTCTAAAGGAAGTAAGATAAAATTTAACAGAGAGACGACATAATTGGGTCCAAACAACAGATGACAAACGTACAACATGGGATGCTTTATGGCTAGGCAGTAGCATGGGCAAAAAGGGCTGGAGGGTGTTAGTGCTTCTTATGCTACACTTCTGTCATTATGTTTGCAAAACTCATTCACGTTTTGTTAGCTTTAGTTTGTTTTGTTCTTTTTTAGCTAGAGGTAGAACCAGATTTCAAGGGGCTTGAAAGCTTATATAGCTTTATTCTTTAAAAAAGTACAGAAATCTTCTTTTTGTTAATTTTATGAAGACATAGTCCCACATGGACACATTGATAGAGATCCTCCCAGCCTTGGAAGAGATTAGCACAAGCAAGAGGCCAAAAGTTTAAGCTTTAGTGGCTTCATGGAAAATACAATTCTGTATGTAGTATTCTATTGTAAAAATAATTCAACAATATATTCTAATGTTGATGAACTTTGGTGTATTCCTAAATGCTAGTGCTATGAAAAAAAAAGAGCTCCCAAAATGTAAATATGTTCTAGGTGGCACTATCCAATAGAACTGCAAGATGGTCATGTTCCATATGGATACTGTTCAGTATAGTAGTAACCAGCCACATCTGGTTACTGAGTACTTGAGCTGTGGTAGTTCACCCGAGGAACTAAGTTTTAAATTAAAAATATGTTTAATTTGCCGGGTGCAGTGGCTCACGCCTGTAATCCTAGCACTTTGGGAGGCCGAGGTGGGTGGATCACCTGAGGTCAGGAGTTCAAGACCAGCCTGGCCATCATGGTGAAACCCCATCTTTAAAAAAAATAAATAAATAAAATAAAATAAAATAAAAATAAGCTAGTGTGTAAAGTCATATGCATTTACAAATAATATTTTTAAAAATGTTTAATTTATTTAGATGTAAACAACCACATGTGACTAGTGGGTAGTGTATTGGACAGTATAATTCTAGGATGTGTAACCAAGAGTGTCATTGCTGAAGCATAAGGCATGAAGATATTTAACTTTTGAAAATATTGCTAACCTGTTTTACAAAGTGATTTTAACAATTTATCCTACCAACAGTTTATATTTATGTTTTTCCATATTCCCATTAACTCTTGAAATTTTCAGACTACCTAATCTGAGCTAATTGTGTGAGTGTGCAGAGGTCACTCACTTGTTTTAATTGAGATATCGATTATTAATGACATGGTATACTTTTACACAGGGCCATGATTATGTGGATTTCCCTTTACACAAAGTACCAATTTAAATCTTTTGATCGTGTACTATTGGGTTGGCTATCGTTTCTTGTTGGGTTATTGGTGTTCTTTCTAAGTTATGTATTCTAAATATAAGTTCTGTGTTATATATTTTTCAAATATGCACACACAGAATTTTAGAGAATAATACCCAAATCTCACTCAAGACCAATTAAGTCAGAACTTCTGTGTGTGAGCTTGTGACATATTTAAAGATCCCCCAGGTGATATTAATCTGTCTCTGAGAAAGGAATAGATTTAAACTCAGTGTAGGAAAGGATTACTAACTGTCAAAATTATCTCTCTGAAGCAGTGTATGGTAGTGAACGTATGGACTGTCTCTGGAATCAGATAACCTAAGTTTGTTCATGGGCTCGGATAGACTTTAGGCTTAACTTCTCTGTGCTTCAGTTTTTTCATGTGTAAAATTTAGTAACAGTACCAACCACATAGAGTTTTTTGAATATTAAGTGAACAATTTATGTAAAGTACTTAGAACCTTGTGT
Organism: Cacajao melanocephalus; assembly: GCA_963573385.1. Taxonomy (NCBI): domain Eukaryota; kingdom Metazoa; phylum Chordata; class Mammalia; order Primates; family Pitheciidae; genus Cacajao; species Cacajao melanocephalus. The sequence goes on along the minus strand of CAUYLG010013040.1, from coordinate 24,496 downwards.
GAAACATAGCAAGTGTTCAGTAAATAGTAGCTATCATCATGATCATCATCATCAGCAGCAGCAGTAACAGTATGAGAAACTTAAATTAGCTGCTTCACAAAATAGTGAGAGGTGGTATCTTTCTTAATAGGAAAACATCTGAAAGCTTTCCACTAAGGTCAAGAAGAAGGCAACAATATTTACCATCTCCTCCACTATTCAACAATGTTTTAAGAGTGTTAGCCAATGTAATCAGACAAGGGAAATTAAACATAGGCATAAGAATTGATAAAGAAGTAGTAAAGCAATCTCTATTTGCAGATGATATGATACTATACCTAGAAATTTTTGATAATGATAAATTTAAACAATAAAATAATTCAGTAATGTGGCAGATATAAAATTAATGGGCATAAATCAATACCTTAAATATAGAAAAATAATAGCCAGTAATAGGGCATAATGGTAGAGAAGAACCTCATTTATACTGAAGACAAAAAAGATTGAATACGGCTGGGCATGGTGGCTCACGCCTGTAATCCCAGCACTTTGGGAGGCTGAAGAGGGCAGATCATGAGGTCAGGAAATCAAGACCATTCTGGCTAACATGGTGAAACCCCGTCTCTACTAAAAATAAAAAATTAGCCAGGCATGGTGGCACACACCTGTAGTCCCAGCTACTCAGAAGGCGGAGGCAGGAGAATCGCTTGAACCCAGGAGGTGAAGGTTGCAGTGAGCTGCACTCCAGCCTAGGCAACAGCACTGGACTCCGTCTCAAAAAAAAAAAAAAAAAAAAAAAAGAAAGAAAAAGATTGCATGCATAGAAATTTTAAAAAATACATAAAACTTACAGGAAGAAAACAAAGTTTTTTACAAAAAAAGATAGGAGAATAGAACAAATGGAAAGACATCCCCTGTTCTTTGATAGGGCAACTTGACATTATAAAGATGTTAGTTCGCTTTGAGAACTAACACAATTTATACATTGAACACAATCCTGATGAAGCTATTTTATGGAGTTAGACAAGTTGAAATTAAATTAGAAATGAAAAACAAACAGGCAAGAATGGAAAAATACCAAAAGTTACAGATGAATCATCCCTATCAGACATTAAAAGTCACTGTAATAGCCTCTAGTTAAAACAGTGAAGTGCCAGTGCAGGAACAAATGGATAGTGGAATGGAAAGCCCAGAGGCCGGGGGTGGTGGCTCATGCCTATAATCCCCGTACTTTGGGTGGATCACCTGAGGTCAGGAGTTTGAGACCAGCCTGACCAGCATGATAAAATCCCGTGTCTACTAAAAATACAAAAATTAGTCCAGCATCATGGCACATGCCTGTAATCCCAGCTATATAAGAGGCTGAGGCAGGAGAATTGCTTGAACCTGGGAGGTGGAGGTTGCAGTGAGCTAAGACTGCACCATTGCACTCCAGCTTGGGCATAACAGCCAGACTCTGTCAAAAAAAAAAAAAAAAAGAAAGAAATAGAAATGTATAAGATAAAGATTATAACTCACTGTGGGTAATGAGCTACCTTTAATAGAAATGTATAAGATAAAGATTATAACTCACTGTGGGTAATGAGCTACCTTTAAATAATATTTTTTAATAATGATACGCAACCATTTGGAAAAAGTATATAATTATACCCATATCTTTCACCTAACACAAAACTAAATTCTAAATGCTCTTGGGATCAAAATAGAAATAATTAAGCCATACAAGTACTTAGAAGAAAGCATGGGTGAATTCTATTTTAAATTGGATTTCTAGCTGGATGCGGTGGCTCACGCCTGTAATCCTAGCAATATAAGAGGCCAAGGCGGGTGGATTGCCTGAGCTTAGGTGTTCGAGACCCAGCCTGGGCAACATGGTGAAACCCCATCTTTACTAAAATACAAAAAATTAGCTGGGCGTGGTGGCATGCATCTGTAGTCTCAGCTTCTTGGGAAGCTGAGGCAGGAGAATTGCTTGAACCTGGGAGGTGGAGGTTGCAGTGAGCCAAGATCGTGCCACTGCACTCCAGCCTTGGCGACAGAGCAAGACTCTGTCTCCAAAAATAAAAAATAAAATAAAATAAACTGAATTTCTAACTATTAATAAAAAAATCCAAATGCAATTAATAAAAAGATTGATAATTTTTATTATAAACAAATAAAAGATTGTGCATGGCAATGATAAAAATATTTGTAACATAGTATATAATGGATGAAGAACTACTATTTCTAATATGTAAACAACTCTTAATAATTAGAAGACAAAGAAAAGGAAATCCCTATAAAAATAGGAAAAATATAACAACAATTTATAAAAGGGAAAAATAGAAGTCCCTTAAATATGTAAAAACTATTCAAGCTCTAGGAACACTTTGAGAGTGAGGTTGGAAACAGACAAGAGCCTTATCCCAGGATATTTATTCTATGGGCAATGCAGAACCACTGACAGATTTTAAGCAAGAGACTGACAACATTTAGTCACTGATTTAACTTGGAAAGTGGCAAAAAAAAAAAAAAAAAAAAAGAAAGAAAGAAAGAAAGAAAGAAAAAGAAAAAACAAAACAAAAAAAATAGGTGAGAGAGAAATGTGTTACTCTGCACTTTCTGGTTTGTGTAATCAGAAAAATGGATTCATTTAATGCATGAAATGAAATGAAGAGATGACCTGACTTAAGAAACAAAATGCCAGTGATCTGCAGGTTTATTTAATGACTGAAATGGGGAATCACGAAGAGGTACACATTAGGATAGGGAAAAAAGTTACAATTTGGACATCATAAGGTTTGAGATGCTCTTTTACCTACTAGGTATGTCACTATAAATAGGCTATTTTAACTCTGTAGTTTTCTCATTTACAAAATGGAATAATAAAGAGTTGCTGTGAGGATTAAGTAATTCAACACATTAAGAGTACTTGGAATAGTGCCTGGCATCTAGAAAGACCAAGAATATTAACATTCTTGAATGCTAATATCATCAGTTAACATGTATTACTAGTACCATCAGCAGCACTGTATTTAACATGTTAGCAGTTAACATGTATTGCCAGTATCATCAGTTAGTATTGCTAGTTATTATTAACAGTTAACATGTATTGCTAATATAATCAGCAGAACTGTATGGATACTAGTATTGCTAGTGTCATCAGCAGCAGTGTGTGGAGCTGCCTGTGGTAAACCCAACAAACTCATTTAATTTTCAGGGGATTATTTTCAGTGCATTTCTTCCATGACCTCGGGGTTGATCTTTGAACTCTCTTTTCTTTTGGCTTCCTAGAAAGGAGACATATGCCCTGTTCTTCTTGTATCTTCTCATTCTTTTTGATACTGATTCTTCCTGTACCCATCTTTCAAATGTTGGTGAGTCCAGTATTATGTCTCTGGAGGTTGGACATTAAAAATTTTTGAATCCTTAAAATGTTATAAACATGTTATGGGTTTTCTGTGACAAACCCACAGCCAACATAATACTGAATGGGGAAAAGTTGAAAGCATTCCCTCTGAGAACTGAAACAAGACAAGGATGCCCACTCTCACCACTCCTCTTCAACACAGTACTGGAAGTCCTAGCCAGAGCAATCAGACAAGAGAAAGAAATAAAGGCATTCAAATTGGTAAAGAGCAAGTCAAACTGTCATTCGTTGCTCACAATATGATCATTTGCTTTGAAAACCCTAAAGACTCCTCCAGAAAGCTCCTAGAACTGATAAAAGAATTCAGCAAAGTTTCTGGATACAAGATTAATGTACACAAATCAGTAGCTTTGCTATACACCAACAGCAGCCAAGCTGAGAATCAAATCAAGAACTCAACCCATTTCACATTAGCTGTAAAACCAATAAACTACCTAGAAGTGAAAGACCTCTACAAGGAAAACTACAACACATTGCTGGAAGAGATCATAGATGACATAAACAAATAGAAACACAACCTTTGCTCATGTATGGGTAGAATCAATATTGTGAAAATGACCACACTGCCAAAATAAATCTACCAATTCAATGCAATTCTCATTAAAATACTACCATCAGTCCTTCACAGAACTAGAAAAAGCAATCCTAAAATTAATGTGGAACCAAAACAGAGCCCACATACCCAAAGCAAGACTAAGCAAAAATAACAAATCTGGAGGCATTACATCTCCCAACTTCAAACTATATTACAAGGCCATAGTCACCAAAATAACATGGTACTGATATAAAAATAGGCACAAAGACCAATGGAACAGAATAGAGAACCCAGTAAAACAAAGTATAGTCAACTAATTTTTGACAAAGCAAACAAAAACATAAAGTGGGGAAAGAGCACCCTATTCAACAAATGGTGCTGGGATAATTGGCAAGCCACATGTAGAAGAAAGAAACTGGATCCTCATCTTTCACCTTATATAAAACTCAACTCAAGATTGATCAAGACTTTAATCTAGGACCTGAAGCCATAAAGATTCTATAGAATAAAATTGAAAAAAGGGTTGTAGATGTTGACTTAGGCAAAGGCTTAATGACCAAGAACTCAAAAGCAAATGCAACAAAAATAAAAATAAATAGGTAAGACTTAAGTAAACTAAAAAGCTTCTGCACAGTGAAAGAAATAATCCGCAGAGTTAACAGACGAGTCACAGAGTGGGAAAAAATGTTCACAATCTATACATCTGAAAAAGGACTAAATGTATAACTACAAAGAATTTAAACAAGTCATAAAAAAAAAAAACCAAACAGTCCCATCAAAAAGTGGGCTAAGGCTATGAATAGACAATTCTCAAAAGAAGATATACACATGGCCAGAAGCACATAGAAAAATGCTCAACATCACTAATCATCAGGGAAATGCAAATCAAAACCACAATGCCATACCACCTCACTTTTGCAAGAATGGCCATAATTATAAAATAAAAAAATAATAGATGTTGTCAGGGATGTGGTAAAAAGGTAGCACTTTTACACTGGTGGTTGTAATGTAAACTAGTACAATCACTATAGAAAACAGTGTGGAGATTCCTTGAAGAACTAAAAGTGACCTACTATTTGATCCAGCAATCCCACTAGTAGATATCTACCAAGAGGAAGAGAAGTCATTATACGAAAAAGATACTTACACATGCATGTTTACTGCAGCAGAATTTGCAATTGCAAAAATATGGAACCAGCCCAAATGTCCATCAATCAGAGATGATAAAATTGTGATATATACACACACACACACACACACACACACACACACACACACACCATGGAATACTACATAATAAGGAATAAAATAATGGCATTCACTGCAACCTGCATGGAATTAGAGACTATTATTTTAAATGAAGCAACTCAAGAATGAAAACTCAAACATTGTATGTTCTCATTCATATGTGGGAGTTAAGTTATAAGGATGCAAAGACATAAGAGTGATACACTGGACTTTGGAGACTCAGGGTGGGGGGTGGTTAGGGATTAAAAACTATACATTGGTTACAGTGTACACTACTGGAGTGACGGGTACACCAGAATCTCAGAAATCATCACTAAAGAACTTATTTGCATAACCAAACCACCTGTTTCCTAAAAACCTATTGCAGTAAAAAGAAAAAAAACATGTGTTTATGTGCATCAGGAATCATGTATAAAATGTCTATCACAGCATTATTCATAATATGCAAAGATTGAAACAAAAACTGGTAGCAATAGAAAATTATCATCACATAATAATTGTTGCAGGCAAGATTCATCACTGAATTCTAAAGTTAGTGGGTAAATTATGATATGAAGCATAATATCTTCATAGTCTCAAAATGTCTCTCCACAAGACGCATAAAAATTACAAGGGGGGAAAATAGAAACGTTACATGGAGAAATCTGGCAGACACCAATTTTATGAATTTATCAAAGTTCACATCACTATCATAAGATGTATCAACATCATGTGCCTTTTAATATGAAGCACTAGAAAAGACAAACATCACTTTTGTGATATTCATGCCTTCAATTTTATCAATTGAAAACATAAGACAATTACTAATTGAGGGGTATTCCAAAAACAAAACAAAACAAAACAAAATTGGCCAGTAGTCTTCAGAAGAGTCAACATAATACAAGACAAAGAAAGACTGAGAAGCTGTTACAAATTGGAGGTAAGGAGAGATAAAAACAAGTACAATATATTATCAGGGATTAGATCAAGAACCAGAAAGAGGACAATTGGTAAAACTGAAATAAAATTTAGAGATTAGTTATTAATTTCTTGATAATGGCATTGTACAGTATAACATGTTTACATTAGTGGAAGCTGAATTAAAAATATATTGAAACTCTCTGTACTATGTTTTGCAGCTCTTTTGTAGGTCATATATTAATTCACAATAAAAAAATTAAAAAAATATAGTTAGTTCCTAGACACTTGAGTTCAAGTAGAGGGTAACCTAGAAGAGATTCAAGCCATAGCTGGGTCATTTCAGTACACATCTTTTAGGTTTTCTTAAGCCAGGAGAGTTTTATGAGAACATTAACAGAATTCTTAGCTAACAGGTAAATTGTATGATTTCACACAAGCTTTGATCCAATGCTAATTTCCTTGAATTAGTAGAAAGCGAGCAGTTAGAGCTATTTCACTCATTGTGGCAAATGATGCATACTGTGAGGATCACAAAATGTACTATGAAATATCTGAAGTAGTTTAGAATAAAATTCCCCTAGGTTCAACTTGGAAGACTTTATATACTTGAGAACAAATTTATATTCATGAATGAGTTTTCAGCCACACTTCAAATAGCCACTCTAAACTATTGCCATAAAGGGCTGGAACAATTAAATTGAGGTTAAAGTTAGGCTGTTAAGTGGTGAAAAGCAGAACACATGTAGTACATGCAACAGGACCTTTTTTTTGGTCAAAAGTAAAAATATATGCATAGAAAAGAGCCTGACATTTTATACGACAAAATATAAACAGTGGCTAACTCTGGGTAGGTGGAAGTGAGTTTTTACTTTGCTTATCGGCAATATCTAGATTTTCTACAATAATTATATGTTAGTTAATAGTCATAAAAACAATGAAGTTAATACTTTTTAAAAAGCTAGGCAGTGTAGCACATTTTCAAGTTTTTGAACAGTGAGTAATAAACTAACCACTTCAAAATGGATGCAGTTAAAAATAAAGTACATTCCAGATAATCTTTTTTGTTAAGATGACCGGGCTAAGGCTATAAATAGAAGGTTTTAAGTGGATTTTTCTGCTATGGTCTTTTCAGTTAAAATGTCAGAAATTACACAGAGACAAGTTTAAGCATCTGCATTTTAAGCTAATAATATCACAGAAAACAGCAATATATGTGCCTAATTTTTAAATAGTTTATTTTTTTGAAGTGAAAAGAAAAGATGCACAGTTTTTAGGAAGAGGAAAGAGATATGCATATTGGGTATTTTCTTCTAGCCTTTTACTTTATGGGTCATATATTAAATGGAAAGAATTAATTTTGCCCTGCTCTTTAAGCTCATGCCCATTCTCTAGCAATTAGCATCTAAAGCAGTGCTTTAAAATTTTAAATGTGTGTATTAGCCAACTGAAGGATTTTGATTCTGTAGGTCTGAGGTGGGACCTTAGTTCTGTACAGAAATCATCTGGAAGCTTATTAGGAATACAGAATCGTGGATCCCATCTCATAACTAATCAATCAAAATCTACATTTTAGTAAGATACCCATTTGACTTGTATGTACATTAAAATTTGAGAGCTGTTATCTAAAGAACTCAAAATAGTCTAGCTGGCTTTTGGTTTCTGTAGTTTCCTATGAGTTACTTAAATAATAATATTTTAAAAATACTATAGAAGCCAGTGCTGCCACTAAACTCTGTTAACAGCTGATACAACATAACTTTAGAAAACTATTTTTAGACAGTTAAAACATTTCCTTACAATGAAAATTAAATTTCCTTGATTCTCAGGTGACTTTAAAATTAGCTCTTGTTGGCTTTATTTGTCCCTTAAACTAAGTGGTTATGTAGCAAATTTAAACACAATTCCCTTCCCCGCCACCCACCCAGCTTTGTCTCTCATTTGAGAAGGAATATTTCAGAATCTGTTTTTAAAACATCCTACTGGCAAAATGGAGGAACGTACACGTTACAAATCCTGTAATGATAGGATTGTAAATAGATTAAAATTTACAGCATATCTATGTTTTTCATTCACAGAAATAAATGAGTCAGTTTCTGGAACTCTAAAACAAAACATTAAAAGGAAAGAAAATGGAATCCAGGGTAATTTTATGAACTTAGTATTAAAAGAGAAAATAGAGTGATCACCCACAAGCCAGTCAATTATTATTTGTAAGTCAAATTTTCTTTATTCTTAGATGACAAAATTTGGGGTTCTAGAAAAATCATCATTTCATTTCAGAAAGAGTCATACCAGTGGCTATCACATTAAGACTTTCTAACTAAAAAACTCTGACATTTCTGACTATTCTTTCTGAACTTTTAAAATGGTAAACTGCTTAGATTTCTACTTACTAGGGGTTCAAAAAGAAGCAATTGTGTGGCTAGGTTAAAACTGAATTTCAGTCTTACAAATACCTTCAATTCTTGTAAATTTTATTGGATCACATTTAAATCTGCTGAAGCCATTCTGTTACTATCATTTCTACACCTTAACCTTGATGTGATGATATTCTCACTCCTACCAGGACTTCCAAGAAAATATACTGAGAATTTGTTAACATAAAATTTAGAAAAGCATAATGTACAAATAAAGGAGAGCTCACTAAATATATTCAAAATCAAATCTGCTTTTTTTAAAAAATCCCAAGAACACATACTGTCAAATGCAGTACCATTAGGCACAAACTGATAAATTGAGCCTAAATGTTTGAAAGTACAACCATAAAACAATCAAAAGAAGTAGTGTTTTTATAGAGTAACTACTGTGTCTACCACACAGTTTAATGCATCACAATATAAGATACGTATGTTAACATTGCTTTGAGAGAAGAAAAGGCACTGGGAAGAAAAAGAAAAAATGAAAATACTTTCTAAGTCATCATCTACTTCCACATATTATTGCTGCTGAAGAATAAGGCAAGAATTAAAAGCTGCCTTTGGTCTTAGGAAAAGTTCTCATAAGGTTTTCAGTCTTAAATGAGTTTTTGCTAACATTTTAAATTACAGTGTCACCATTTTAAACTTTGTGATTTAAAATGTTTCATAGAATTTTGTAAAACTTTTCTTAACTTAAAATTTTGTATTTGTATTCAAGGCTAAACTTAAAGACTACAGGTACTTTTATTACGGGAATACCAAAAATGTCGGTCTGTGGTTTAAGGATTTCTTTCCATTGTTTTAAAGTTTACGATAATATTTTATTAAATTTAATTCATCTCTGGAAATATGAAGTTTTACCTTTCCAGAATATTGTATTATCCATCTTACCACTAATCATTATTTTTTGTAGCCACCATTTCAAAGAAGTTTCCTGAACAACTTGATAATCGTAGTTGTTTAAATATCTATATTTAACAAGTCAGTATTTATAATTGAAAGATACCTGAATTGATCAAAGTTTTGTACTTTACATAAATCATTTTAATTTTTGATTTAAAGAATATTGTGGGTAAGTTGTGGTTCATCATTCTCCCAGGACAATGTACTTATGTACAAGTAGTGTCTGATTCTTTCACATTTCTAGTTATAGTTATTTGACTCTACTTTCTAAACTATAACCAAGATTTTTAAATGAGGGTATTAAGTTGTGGTATGTTAGATAATAAGTCCCACTGTTTTGATGAAATAAATAAGAAAATTTTAGTAATGTTAAATGAATAAAAGCAGGGTCCAGAAGACTATATACAGCATGATACCATCTTTAGAAGGCTCAAAATTAGCAAAACTAAACAATATAGTATGTTAGAAGTATATACATTTGCGATAAAAGAATACAACAAAAATATGAGTAAGATTCAGGATGTTTGTAATCCATAAGGGGTAATCACGTGTATGATATAGTTGACTAGCACAGAAGGTAGTTACAAGTTATTGGGATGGCCAAACACACACACACACGCTTCATCATGAATATTACTTAATAATTTCTAAGTGCAAGAAAACTAAGAGGTTTAGATTATTCAGGAACAAATTGGAGATGGAAGAGGGAATTCCCCTCTTAGCTAGGGAAACATTTTTCTAAACATATGGAGAATTGTGTTCTTTGACCTCTGCTTTTTACTGTATTATTTAATTTATGGCAAATATTTAGTGATATTTTCCTTTGATTCATAATCTCTCAACAATATGCACAATTGTCTCTTCTTGTATTTTGTACACCTTATTTTACTATTCAACTCACTTTTTAAACAATGATTTCAGGAGACTATTAGTTTTACTTAATCAATGAGAATAAAGAAAATCTCAAATTATTTCTTGTATTTATAGTTGGTGTTATATGATCATACTTTTGATGAATGAATACATTATTCCTAGCAGTGTATTTCTAAAATCATGCTTTTGATTCTAGAGATTAGGTGCATGTAGATTCTGATTTCCATTAACTCATGTAGAAAAAAAGACTCCTTTTTCCTAGGAAATCAATACTGTGGAAAGCAAGGGCAACTTAATTATCACATATGTGAGCTTGGGGAAAGAAAAATCTCATATCAATATCACACTGCCATTTCAATAAATAAGGATCCCTCACCATTTTTGAAAAGCTGAAACCTAGGAAAAAATGAGAAATTCAAGTGCAAATTCTTTCAGCTTTATAAAATATTATGTAACTATTCTTTCATATTTAAGGAGATGGAACATTCATAGTGACTTGCAAATGCTCACCAGAATGTATTGTGGAATAATTTTTTTCTGTTGGATACTGGAGGGATTAGTTCTAGTAAGACTGATAGGCAAACTGCCTGATATACTTTCAACAGGACAACACTTCTCACTGCTAGTCATATAAATATTTGCCTTTACTTAAAAATATGAAACTTCCCTTGGAGACTTACGAAATACCTTTGGAATGGAGAAGGGAAAAATAAAATCTACAAATTTAATTAATTTGAACCATGAGTTCTGAGGAATCTACTCTGAATTTATGCAGGTTGCTTGAGGTTAAAAAAGAGTGCCCTACCCTTCTTAAAGAGGCTGTTTAACTCTTCCTATTATGAAATGTATAGATTTTAAATGAAAATGTATATAACTGATTAAAATAATTAAAAAGTCCTTGAATAGACAATTAGTTGAGGCAAGTGAAGTTAATGTTTGACTTGATTGAATAAAATAAGCAACTGAAAGCGTTTTTCATGACTATCATGTTTAGTATCACTTTTAATTTAACAGGAAGAACAACCTTTACTGTACCTGACGAGGGGTTCTTTCGGATTTACTCCTACACCACTCCCAGTCTGAAAGATCTGGTTTCTGACTCTCTTCATGAGACAGTCTTCTTTCTGGCCCTTCAAAAAAGGTGGTTTCTTCATAGTTAATATCACCTCCTGTTTTGTCAGGAAACACACCCTTTTTGTTGTCAGAATCTTGTTTAGCTTCTGTAATATCAGTATTTGTGCATTTGTGGATCCCTCTTTGTGTGGAGCTGTCCAGAGAGGGCGTGGTGCTGATTTCTACTTTTATAGCATTGAAGATGTTATGGTCGTCTTTCTGAGGGTCTTTTGTATTTTCACACTCATAGTTCATCAGGTTGTGATAGAATATGGAATTTTCATCATCATCATCATAGTAATCTTCATGTGCTATTTTATAAATCCCGTAACTTTTTTGGAATGATAGATTGAATTCAAAGCCTTTTCTCTTGACTGAGTAAAAATAAAAACAACAGTTATGGCTAGTAAGGTAGATAAAAACAACATTGGATATATATAGCAAATAAAAATAGAAAGTGCTTTTGACCTGATTATTATAATTTTAAAACTATCTACACTTACTTCTTGTCACTTATGCAAAGAAATTATGCCTCATAAAATTATCCTATCACCCTATGCCTTATTTTTCTCATTTACAGAATGAGGGTCTTGAAATACATACAATCTTAAAAACTCTTTCAATCTCTAAAGAAGTCTTACATAACAAAAACTTAGCCATACTTTAGGAAATTCTCAGATACATTGTTTTAGCTTTGCTTAGTCTACCAATTATTTTGTACATTTCCTTATATTTTGGGATAAGATATATTATTTATACATTTTATTTTCCTAGAAATTAATTATTAAGTAGGCTTAATATTATGTGAGTTACTCAGCTAAGAATACCACCAATAAATATAACTGCTTTAAATATTTTGGTATATAATTTTTTGGCATTTATATGTCTATAAATGCATACAATAAAAATTAGACCATGCGCAAAACAGCTCTTACAGTCTAAGAAATAACAATGTAAAATGATTTTAAAAATGGTAATAAAAATTAGATGGATTAATAATTTTTGTAAACTGATGCACTTTGCAATGTCTATAAAGCTGATTATTACAAGAAGAGTTTAGCAGGAATGCATAAAACTTTTTATGATTTAAATCAGATGAAATATGATGATATACTAAATATAGTACTATTAGTTGATGGAGTGATGCAAAGTCTTAGAATAACAAGCAAGACAGAATGCAAAGTCTTAGAATAACAAGCTGACAACAAGTGATACCGTTTTTATGTGTGAATGTCACTAAATGCTAGATAATTTTTATATATTAAGAATAAAGTTGTATCAAGGTGGTAGACAAGATATAAGTTAATGTTTTTGCTTTCATCTCTCAAAACATGGTTTGTTTCAAGCAAATTTTCTACTTTGATAGCTGTGTTTTATAGGGAGACATTTAGCTGTCTCTGGTAGAAAAAAATATAAGAAAAACTATAAACTTTCCATCAAAAAAATAAGTAAAATTTGATTCATTTTACAATATACCTTAGTGTCATTCATATGCTGATTCTATTACTGAAATGTTTCTCAGAATCTGAGATTTATAAACCAATTCTGCTGACTGAAAAATAAAAATTATCAGCATCATTCATTGTTGTTTGAGCCAGAACACAAACAAGAAAAATTTTGATTCAAAGAAAATATAAAAGTAGCAACAGATATTCATATTTTATATACTGTCTCACTTATATTTTTACTCACCTCTTCTAGTAATGTAGTCAAGTAAAGTTAAGTTATGCTGTTTAACTTGTTTTAACAGTGTGTAAGATGAAGGAACTAAAAAGGTGTTTAAATTATTGATGGGTTTCTATCAAAAAAGATATAAAGTGATAAATTGTCAATTCAAGGTCATTAAGAAAACAAATGTGATTATAAAATCCCAATTTTGTGATATAACATGATAAAATTGATACCTATGACTATAATTTTATTAGTTGCATATTATAATCTCAAATATATAAAGCAAAAATGAGTAATGCTTTTGAAGGAGTGTGCAGAATGTGTTAATGGAGACTTCACCTCTGTATCACAAGGGACAAGAGGCAGTCTGAAGTACGCTATGAAAAGAAAGGAGGATAGAGACCATGAAGTGATAGAACATTCTGAGGCTGTTTTGCTCATCCATTATGTCATTTAAAACACCAACAACCTTACATAGTAAAAAACTTATTGATTCTATTTTACACTGGAGAAAACAAGGGCTGACAGAGGAAACCTACTGAAGATTACTTAAAGGTAAAATGATATGAATTTAAAGCTAACTGTTTTCAGAATTAGAGTTATTTGCCTCTGTGAAATTGCTTTATTGCTAATCAGGCCCATGAAAGAAATATGTTAATGGTAGCAGAATTACACAATGTGCTGTTTTTAAGTCAGAGGAAATGCATTAATTTATGAAGTATAATTAATGAAAACGTTTCTTGTTAGTGACTTATCACATATGGCAAATTCTGACCGAAGTAACTAATGTACCTGAGACAATTTGAGATAATAGGTTATAACAGTATCACAGAGTTGACAATGTTAAGATGAGGGGCTTGTTGTAAGGGGTGAATCCCTATAAAAATACATTAAAACAACATAGTTAATAATCAAAACTATGTTGAAGAAAATATGAGAATCGGAGTCAAAACTAATCATCTTTAAGTTCCTTGAGGGTAAACTAGGTCATTTTTTTTTTTTAATGAAGCAAGGACAGAAAAGAAAGTGTCAATTAGGTAACATTAATTATTAACAAAGGCAAATGGAAAAGTTCTTCCTCCATCTAAAGCAGGATTTTTGGCTCTACCCACTTGTTGTAAGGAGATTAGGGATTATGTTGTCAATAATTCTAATTTTTCAGACAAACCAGATTCATAGATTTGATACAAAATATCCTGATCTTAAGGTTTCGCTCCATAATTTAAATTAGTTAAAAGTAACTATAAAAATTGGTTAAAAAACAGAACCAATTCGTTAAAAATCTTAGAACCAAATTCACCTCATGGGTCATGGGTTGGGAATTTCTGTTTCTTATTGAGCACGCAATACAGTGCTAGACACATAGTGACTTTTTTCCTAATAAATATTTATTTATTTATTGGGTGAATAAATGAATGAATGAATGAATAAAGCAATCTGTAAGAATCATGCCTGGTGTTATACGAATGGTTTGTTAGGTTAGCCTTGACTCAGTGATGCTAGCTGAATAAAATATGATTTCAAATAAAAGATATCTTGAAAATACTGATTTATTTATAAGAGGGAGGCCTTGACAGTGTTACAGTTCCTAAGTCTTACTTTTATGTCACTAAAAATCCACAGTTGAGATTTTTTAAAAACTTTTTTTTTGTATTTTATGTGTGTGCTTGGGAAAGTCAGAGATCTTTCATTGATTAATAACTTGCAAGAAACTTAAAAGCCGTCAGAGTATTGTCCAGAATCTTTTGAAATCTATACTAAACATCTGAAAAATAAATATAATATTTTTGTTCTAACAAGCAAAATCATTATTCTTCCAAAATCCTCAATAAAATGTAAATTATCTCTAGTCTTTTGCTTTTAATCACATCTTGCCAATTACAATTTTAGATGTAATTACATCAACTTATAAAAACAAAGAATTCTTCAGATTAATGTCACTTACCATATACTGTGATTTTGTGAAAAAAAAAAGACCCAAAATTTGTTTTTTTTAAAATATAACGTATTCAACATTTAACTGTTTAATTTAAAAACCATGTAAGGCAAGCAAAATGAGTCTGAAAGCCATATCCAACAAATGTATCTACCGCCTGAGACCTCTATGTTAAAATCATTTGGAAAAAAAATCACATTTGAGACACTAATAGTACAGATTCTTGTTGGAAACAGAAGAGGATGATTATTTCTGCAAATTATTTTCTGCTACTCACATTCATTTTCTGGTTGCATGTCTCTTAGTTCCCATTTAGTGAAGGTGAGATGTATAATTATATTTACATCTTCAAAATTAACCTATGGCAAATGTAAGTTAGGAAAAGAAAACTTTCCCTCGCTTCTGAAGTTCACTAATAAAGGATGTAAAGAGAGGGAATCTTAGTTTGTTATGGACAAAAAGGTTAAACATAAAACTGGAACCATCAAATAATTAAGATACTCTAGCTGATCAACCACCTGGCCCACCTAAGCATGTGCTACCTTTGGGGATTTAAAATTTTGTTGTGTTATACTAGCAGTAGGAAAATTGATGGTGTCTTCTCAGACAGTGGAAACACATCATTGTTATTATCAGAATTTTCCAATATCACAACCTGGATCATAAGAGGGAATGGAGCCATATGAACTATAAGCAACTTAAACTAAAGTTTCTCACAATGTTGTATTTGTAAAGCCATGCTGCTTTTTTATAAGCCTTCATATTTCAAGTCCTTCTTGGAATTTTAAAATAAACACAAATAAAAGCAATGGTAATTTTAGAAAAAAATATTATTTTGGTCTTGAAAGGTACGGTTTTAATTTAAAACCTGTGATAAGGGTGTGACTGTTGATTCTGCTAGCCTGCTGTAAGATTCTTCTGTCTGTGCAATACAGAAAGTAGAATATTTCATAGGCCATTTACAAGAATAAGTCTGATGTTTGCTTTGTTTTCAGCTCTGAGATGGGTGGTCCCCACTTCTTAAAAATGACTGCCTTCAACCAATTCACTGAGACTTTTCATTTTCACTGGCACTGGACTCATCCCTCTCACAATTTTAGATGTTATAAGATAGGGCTGGTTTACTAACATTTAGTGGCAAAATGTTAAGATTTGTTAGAATGTTAGAGTTTTGAGGCTTGTGAATTGTTTCCTTTATGTTATGTGTTTTATAAGTGGCCCATAAAGGTTTATTATTAATTTTTTCAGTCACTGTTGCTCTAGATATTAATCTTTGGAGACACATCATTATTATAAGTTCTAAGGTTATTTTATAGACAAATGCATCTGCCATCTACCATTTAATGACATTCCTAACAATAAAAAATTTCCAGTCATTTGAAAAATATGTAGACATTCTAAATTTTAAATGCCATCACTATGTCATATGAAAAATGGACAGTTCATGGCTAATTATATAATATAATTTTGTTGTTGAATTGATTGCAGAGTATACTTTGATATTCTCTAGATTTTACAACCCTAAAATAGCCTGAGATGGACTGTTTTTATTTAACCTTCTCTGTTAAAGAATAATATACTTGCGGCCGGGTGCGGTGGCTCACGCCTGTAATCTCAGCACTTTGAGAGGCCGAGGTGGGTGGATCACCTGAGGTCAGGAGTTTGAGACCAGCCTGGCCAACATGGTGAAACCCCGTCTCTAAAAAATAATAATAATAATGATAATAATAATATACTTGGATACTCTGAACAAAAGACAATTAATAGGACAGTTCATGCAGCATACCTAATGGATTCTCAGATTTATTAAGTAATAGAACATCCTATATTCTGTCTGGAATAATAAAATGATATTCTTTTTCTTCCTGGTAGAGTCATAATATACAGCTCATTCTTCAACTTTTCCTGTCTTAGAATGTGGAAACAATTATACTGTAGAGAGGTTTGGAATTGACCCTGCCTTCCACTCTCTTTCTAGGTGTAGTCTTCAGAACACAGAATCTCTTTTAAGTAAATAACTTGGTTAGATTCATACATGAACACAACAGTAACAAGCCGTCACTTCTGTCTTTTTTTGAAACTGAGGGTTTTGTTTGTTTGGCCCGTGTGTGTGTGTGTGTGTGTGTGTGTGTGTGTGTGTGTGTGTCTGGCCTACACTTATAATTTGTTTTGGAACTGTTTTCAAGCACTCTGATTCCTTACTCTGAAAACTTTCCAAAACCCTGGAAGAGTACAAGCAGTAGAACAACAAAAATGCCTTTCTTTACTGTTCCATTGCATAATAATGGGTTATAATGTAATTAGTTTTCAGCTCCTTTCAGAGGGTTAGTAATCCTTTTTCAAATGCAAGCTTCTTACAGCAATGCTGCATTTCATTGTAGACTTGGGAGGGGAATTTATTTTCTATTCTGGGCTAACAACTATGTCACCATCCATGTATCATCTAAGTGACTTCGTTGACATGGTGTGCTGAATGAATTCGTCTTTAACTTTTTTACCTAAAATAATTATTCAGTGCCACAAGCACTTCATGGGGTTTTTCAAAACCAGCATCATTTAAAATCTACCCCCAAACGGTGGTAGTGATTGTTTCATGTTATAATTTCTCCTCACTATTTACCATTTACATTTGTCCTTGGACTCTTCATCCTGTACTGAGGCAACTTTGTTAAAAGACCTCTTTTCTGAATGTCATTGAATGCATATTGCTGCCAATCACGGCCGTGTTGAGGACTTACTTTTTTTCCCATCGGATGCCACTGCATATGCGTTCTGCCTGCAGTTGATGATGCAGCCACAGGGCAAGTGGGTCCACCGTTTGGACAAGACAAACACTGGGGTTACAGTGGTGGCCAGCAGGGTAAGTAGAAAGCTGAATGTCTCCAAGGGAAGGCTCTGAAACCCCACGACGTTCTGGACCACCATGTGCATCTGCAAGGGCAAGATAACTTCAGACCTAACCCAAAATCACACTTTATACTTCCCAAGCCTTTTCCCCACGCACGCTGCCTCAGTTCCCTTTCCAGCTCCCTCTCCTGATTGAGTGCCGGAGCTCTGCTCCTGAGCTGGCGCCCTGTCCTTGGTGGTGGGCTCCTGGGAACGGCGGGACGCACCCCGCTACGCCAGACAGCACAGGACTGGGAGGGGTTTCTGCTTTTGAGTGCCAGGTCTGCGCCCGCTGCCTGTTCAAGACTCCACCAGAAAGACACAGTCTACAATGTGGAGGACGCTAGCTAGGAAACAGGCGTCCGTGAAACCTGCATGTGGTTCTCCAAATGGCCTTGGTCGCCTCCCTGAACCCTCACCTCTACCCACGCGCTTGTCACAGCGGGGCGCCACTTTGCCACATCTTATTTGGATTCGGCTTCCTCCTGGAGGGAGGAACAAAAGCCTGTTCTGTCGCCGCTCTTCTCCCTCCACAACTCATCTCCTCTCCTCTATCCCGCCCTGCTGAGGATGGGCGTCGTCCTCACTAGGCGGGAATGGAACGGCGAGAAAGGGATTTAATTCCCTCTCCTTTTCTGAATACTGTCAGATTTTGCTGTGTGAGTCAATATCCTTGGCCAACATTGATCTGGAAAACTAAGTCGCCCGCGACAGAAAGCGCTCCCCACGCCCCTGACTTTTGAAAGGAGAAGCATCTAGTAGTTAAGCCTTCACAGCCAACTAGCCCTGCCCCGAACTGCCTTCCTCCAAGTGCATCTCTAAAATCCAGCGAGATGCACTTGAAAGCGGACTTCACTGTGCGTCTCTTGGTGACTCCCCAAACCAGCGACGCTGCTCCCAACACTCATTTACACTGTCTGGCACACACTCGCGCTTTGTGAGCAACTGCACTTTTACCATCATGGGCAGCCAAAGGACGACTTTGGTAAGCGCTAGGATCAAAGCGAAGCGCTTCTGCGCTATGCTCACGGTGTAGCTCCTGGTGCCATAGAGAGTCCCCTGGTTCTCACGCCTGCAGGCTCCAGCCTCCGCGGCAGCCGGTGCACCCGGTCCGAACACCGGGTCCGAGCTCGGGGAGCATCCCCCAGAGCGCCGCAGACTCGGGGCCGGATCATCCTCCTGGGACAGGGAAAGCACTCTCCCCGTAGTAGGAGGGGTCCCAGGAGTGGAAACTCCACGGGAAATTTCCTGGTAGTTGGCGTGGAGTCTCGGCGGCTCCTCCGAACACAGCAACCGGTAAGTGAGTGGAACTGAGAGGCCCACAAGGAGTCCGAAGGCCAAAGCGTACACGGTAGAGAGGAGCAGCACGTAGGAGCTGGAGCAGTCCACCAGGCAGCCCCAGGGCGTGCGCACGAAGGCGCCCCAGCCGCACAGCGGGAGCGCGGAGAGCACCAGACTGGCTGTCCACACCATCAGCACCACGCTGACCACCTGGCCAGATCTTCTGGAGGCTGTCTGGCTCCCCACATCCCTGTGCATCGTGTAAAAGTTGTAAGAGACTAGGAGAGTAGCCTTCAAGTTGCTAGAGAGGCCCTGGCATAAATACAATAAGGCAGAGGTGGTGCACAGAAATTGGAAGTAACCCGGGACCTCCTTTGGCCACTGCAAAAGCATGAAGATGGTCACTGATAAGACGCTCATGAGATCATCCACAGACCAGGAAGCCACAATCATGGACACAACGGTTCTGTTCTGCATTTTCAGCAGGGAAATTAGTGAATAAATGCTGCCCACCAAGGCTGCAAAAGTGAGGAGACATGTCAAGCAAAAGAGATAGATATTCAGAGTTCCTGGCGGATTTAAAAGGTCCGTAGAATTATGATTCTCTTTCCACAGGCTAGAGTCATTTGTTGATAAGTTACCGAGAAATAAAGACATTGTCCTTGGTCAATATTTAATTTCCCTTATCAACGAGTCTGATAATTTTCTCAAAAGAAAGACCGGCTGCTGGAAATCAGATTTCATTTCTCCTACTAAGTTCCCCTCTAGATTGTCTCCTGGTCAGTCGTGCAGGAAATGGTCAGGCATGTCTCCTTTAGATCTGACTCAAGGTATATTTAAAAATTAGGTTCCATTTCAAGCATCAAAAAAACTGAACAAACAACTTTTCAACATTCCAATTAAAAACAAAGCAAAAACTCCTTCCCACCATCAAGTTTCAGGCAAGAAAGCAAAAAACTCTTCAGGTACATTGAACACCAATGATGTCTGGATCCTTTGGGGTCCTTCTTATGGAGCAAAGCAGGTTGTAGCTTGAGATAATCAAACCCTGTTCACTTTTAAGAGCGGTAAAATGATGCATTTGGTTCCAGAGCTGGATTCAAAGGCAGGAGATAGGTAGGTTTCAGCTTTGAAGGTAAAAAGAGAGAGAGGGCGAGCGCGAGCCAGTCAGAGGGAGCTTGTGCACAGAATCCCATCTGAATCGCTGTTCTTCAATCAGCCTGTGATCCTCGGAGCTGCAGGAAGGAGGAGTCAGCTCCAAGCAGGAAAGAAGCAGGAAAAAAAGGGAGGGGAGTTCAGTGTTGAACAAAATGATATACGTATATCTTAGCCTGCTTCTTTCAAAGCAAGAAACAATGTCCTTGCTAAGCTTCCCCTTTGGTTTTAACCTGTAAACCTAGCCCAAATACTTGCTCAGGCTTGATGTGAACTACAAATATCACCTGTGAGAGGTCTAAGCTATTCCAGTAACTCAGGGACTGCTTTTATTCGTATCTAGACTTCCTGATTCACAATCCATTGGAGGAAGAATATCATCAATGCCATTTATAAGAATAAGATGTATCAGATTTCGTTTAAAAAATGAGTATGCTTAAGATTGTCATTATAGTCCTCATCACTCTAAAAAGGATTATGCAGAATCTTTGGATAGAGTCACACTAGCTTTAGTTAGTTATTTATAACTTTATTTTCTGTCGATGGCATCAAGTAAGCAGGCTGTCATTTGAATAAATGATATGTCTAACCATAAATTTGGATGATATCATATAGGACCTAAAAGTATCATCCCACAGCAAACATTTTTAACCAGAGTATTTGAGACATACAATAGTTGTATTTCTGAATGGTCAATTTTGCAAGATGAGTGATTTAGCAGAGAAGTAACTGACACAAGTACTTCTGGTTCAGCGTTTCCCAGGATGCTTTACGGTAGCATTGTCCTCAGCTCAGCCTCATGACCAGATGGCTATATTCTCCCACATGGAAACGGGAAGGAAAAGGAAAAAGTTGATATAATAAGGATTTAATAACTGGAAGTAGTAATAGCACTTCGATCATTCTTATCATTTATTTCAATAACTGAAGTATCATTTTGAACCTGAATCTGTTCAAGTAGAAAATGGTTGCATTAGTCATTGCCAGCCACACCCTTCAATAAACAAAGCAGGCATTTCACTTATCTTTATATGTTGATTGTTTGATTTTCCCCCTCATTCAGCAAATGGAAACAAAAACCATATGTAACAGCTAGTTCAGCACTTTGGCTCTCCCTACTGATAGTACAGACTGTGCATGGCTGTGTGAGTAAGAAAGGTTGGGCACACATTCATTTTAAAATAATGTTGATTCAGAAAGCATGATGAAAAACATCTTATTTTTGAAAATTTCAAAGTCCTGTGAAAAACCATTCTGCTTCTTCTCACAAACCTTATTCTTTCTTGCCATAACAAAAATATTATTCTTCAATATGGTATTGAGTCTTGAATATTCAGTTAGGTTGAATAATAAGTCTCAGATTGTTAATATGCAATAAATAGAAATTAATAATAGCTACTGTAGTACCATTTCAGGTCTGAGAACATTTCCCCTATTATTAATATCATTTTTGGGTTTTCCATCAAATATAAATTTGGAAGAGGGATACTTAACCACCATGTTGTACTGTTCTCTGGGATATTACAGAAGAAGCAAGAATGTTTAACACACTTCCAAAGGTTAGTAGTAGAACTGCAGCCAGGAGGGAGCTAGTAGAGATACCTGAATTTAACTTTAGACTGTGCTATTGCTGGATAGGTAACCTAGGACAAAAATTCTTATACTTTCTCTGGGTGTCTCTTTCTGCCTCTGTAAAATAAAAAGGTGTCTTAATCCATTTTGTGCTAAAATAGAATACCACAGACTGTGAAATTTATAAAGAAAAAAATTTCTCATAGTTCTAGAGGCTGGGAAATCCAATAGCAAGGTGCCAGCATCTTGCAAGGGCCTTCTTGCTGCATCACCCCATGGTAGAAGGTAAAAGGAAAAGAGAGCATGAGAGAAAAAGATAGATAGATAGATAGATAGATAGATAGATAGATAGATAGCAAGAGGGGGCTGAACTCACTTTTTCTTTCCTCTTTTTTTTTTTTTTTTAAGAGCCAGGGTCTCGCTCTTTCACCCAGGTTGGAGTGCATTGGCAACATCTAGCTCACTAAACCTCCAATTCCTGGGCTCAAGTGATTCTCCTGCCTTAGCTTCCCATTAATTGGAACTACAGGTTTGAGATACCATGCCAAGTTATGTTTTATTTTATTTTATTTTTTTTATTTTTGTATATTTTAGAGGTGAGGTCTCACCTGGCCTCAAGTGATCCACCCACCTCAGCCTCCTAAGGTGTTGGGATTATAGGTGTGAGTCTCTGCACATGGTCTCACTTTTATAACAAGCCCACTTTCTGTAACTAACACACTTCTGAGGTAATGGCATTAATTCATTTATGAGAGCAGGACCCTCATGATCAAATCATCTGTTTTTATGCTGCACTTTCCAAGACTGTTGCACTTGTGTTAAGTTTTCAACACATAAGCTTTGTAGAACACATTCAAAGCATAATGAGGGGTTAAACTAGATTATTTTTAGAGACCTTTCCAGTTCTAAAATTAAATAATACAATTTTTGAAAGTTCAGATTAACCTCATCTCTTATTTTCTTTCCTGCCTACTTCACAATAATCAACATTTGTCATCTAATAAGAGTTGGAAGCCAGCAGGAGCTATATAATGTTTGGATTCTGCATGATTTTTCTTTCTCTGATAGCATGGAGGCTCTTGTCTATAGGACATAGTATAAGATTCAAGCAACCTGAAATCTCTGAGCCAACTGAGAGATTAAGGCTTGTCCTGGAGATCTGTGTGAAGCTAAAGCAAGTTTCATTATGAATAAGAGGTAAAATGTGTTGTGCAAATCATGGAATTTTGGGAATTGATTGTTACTGGATAATATCCTAGCTCATCCCAATATTGTTAGAGATATTATTGCTCCCCTTACATAGGTGAGAAAACAGATCCATGAGAGATTAATTGATTTTCCCAAAGGCATGCATTTATTAAGTAGTGGAGTCAGATTTTAAAATTGTAGTTTAGTTCTGCATTCTTAATCATAACAGATACATATTTTCTTTGTATTAATTAATTATTTAAATTGTGCTTTAGGTTCTGGGGTAAATGTGCAGATCATGCAGGATTGTTGCATAGGTACACACATGGCAATGTGGTTTGCTGCCTCCATCCCCCCGTCACCTACATCTGGCATTTCTCCCCATGTTATCCCTCCCCGACCTCCCCACGCCCCTGCTGACCCTCCCTTGGCTCCCCCACAACAGACCCCAGTGTGTGATGCCCCCCTCCCTGTCTCCATGTATTCTCATTGTTCAACACCTACCTATGAGTGGGAACATGTCGTGATTGATTTTCTGTTCTTACGTCAGTTTGCTGAGAATGATGGTTTCCAGATTCATCCATGTCCCTACAAAAGACAGGAACTCATTGTTGTTTTAATGGCTGCGTAGTATTCCATGGTGTATATGTGCCATGTTTTCCTGGTCCAGTCTATTGTCAATGGGCATTTGGGTTGGTTCCAGGTCTTTGCTATTGTAAACAGTGCTGCTATGAACATACCTCTGCCTGTGTCTTTATAATAGAATGATTTAGAATCCTTTGGGTATATACCCAGTAGTGGGATTGCTGGGTCAAATGGAATTTCTATTTCTAGGTCCTTGAGGAAGCGCCACACTGTCTTCCACAATGGTTGAACTAATTTACACTCCCACCAACAGTGTAAAAGTGTTCCGATTTCTCTATATCCTCTCCAGCTTCTGTTGTCTCCAGATTTTTTAATGATCACCATTCTAATTGGTGTGAGGTGGTATCTCAATGTAGTTTTGATTTGCATTTTCTCTAATGACCAGTGATGGTGAGCATTTCTTCATATGCTTGTTGGCCTCTTGTATGTCTTCTTTTGAAAAGTGTCTGTTCATGTCCTTTGCCCACTTTTGGCTGGGTTTGTTTGATTTTTTCTTGTAAATCTGTTTTGGTTCTTTGTAGAGTCTGGATATTAGCCCTTTGTCACATGGGTAGATTGCAAAAATGTTTTCCTATTCTTTTGGTTGCCAGTTCACTCTAATGATTGTTTCTTTTGCTGTACAGAAGCTCTGGAGTTTAATTAGTTCCCATTTGTCTATTTTGGCTTTTGTTGTCAGTGCTTTTGGTGTTTTAGTCATGAAGTCCTTGCCTATGCCTATGTCCTGAATTGTTTGGATTAAGCTGCTATATTTGCATGTGGGCCTTTGTGTGGACAGATTTTCATTT
>CAUYLG010013039.1:0-86170 GCA_963573385.1 Cacajao melanocephalus | reverse complement strand
CTCATTGTGTTGATGTTCTTTACCATTTGGTAGGTTTTTGGAGTGGCTGGTACTGGTTGTTCCTTTCCATGTGTAGTCCCTCTTTCAGGAGCTCCTGTAAAGCAGGCCTGGTGGTGATGAAATCTCTGAGTTCTTGCTTGTACTCAAAAAATTTTATTTTTCCTTCACTTATGAAGCTTAGTTTTGCTGGATATGAAATTCTGGGTTGAAAGTTCTTTTCTTTAAGGATGTTGAATATTGGCCCCCACTCTCTTCTGGCTTGTAGGGTTTCTGCTGAGAGATCTGCTGTGAGTCTGATGGGTTTCCCTTTGTGGGTAACTCGACCTTTCTCTCTGGCTGCCCTTAGCATTTTCTCCTTCATTTCGACCCTGGTGAATCTGACGATTATGTGCCTTGGGGTTGCTCTTCTTGAGGAATATCTTTGCGGTGTTCTCTATATTTCCTGGACTTGAATATTGGCCTGCCTTGCTAGGTTGGGGAAGTTCTCCTGGATAATATCCTGAAGAGTGTTTTCCAGCTTGGATTCATTCTCTTTGTCACATTCAGATATCCCTATCAAATGTAGAGTAGGTCTTTTCACATACTCCCATATTTCTTGGAGGCTTTGTTCATTTCTTTTTACTCCTTTTTCTCTAGTCTTGCCTTCTCATTTTATTTCATTGAGTTGATCTTCAACCTCTGATATCCTTTCTTCTGCTTGGTCAATTTGGATATTGAAACTTGTGTATGCTTCACGAAGTTCTCATGTTGTGTTTTTCAGCTCCATCAATTCATTTATATTCCTCTCTAAGCTGTTTATTCTCATTAGCATTTCATCAAACCTTTTTTCAAGGTTCTTAGTTTCTTTGCATTGGGTTAGAACATGTTCTTTTAGCTCATAGAAGTTTCTTATTACCCACCTTCTGAAGCCTGTTTCTGTCAATTCATCACATTCATTCTCCATCCAGCCTTGTTCCCTTGCTGGTGAGGAGTTGTGATCCCTTGGAGGATGAGAGGCATTGTGGTTTTGGGTGTTGTCATCTTTTTTGCACTGGTTCCTTCCCATCTTTATGGATTTATTTACCTGTTGTGTTTGTAGTTGGTGACTTTCAGATGGGGTCTGAGTGGATGTCCAGTTTGTTGATGATGAAGTTACTTCTTTCTGTTTCTTAGTTTTCCGTCTAACAGGCCCCTCTGCTGCAGGACTGCTGGAGGTCCACTCCAGACCCTGCTTGCCTGGGCATCACCTGTAGCAGCTGCAGAACAGTAAGCGTTGCTGCCAGTTTCTTCTTCTGCTATCTTTGTCCCAGAAGGATACCCACCAGGTGTCAGTCTGAGCTCTCCTTTATGAGGTGACTCTTTGGATATATGGGGATCGGGGAACTGCTTGAGGAGACAGTCTGTCCTTTATAGGAGCTCAAGTGCTGAGCTGTGAGCTCCATTGTTCCATTCAGAGCTGCTGGGCAGGTACGTTTAAGTCTGCTGCAGCAGAACTCAACTGCCTTTTCTTTCTTTCCCAGGTGCTCTGACCCAGGAAGATAGGGCTTTATATATAAGTTTCTGTCATTCTGCTGCCTTTTTTCAGGGATGCCCTGCCCAGCGAGGAGGAAGTCTAGTCAAATAGAACTGCCTTGGCAGTGGTGGCCCACCTCTGTAATGGTGGACTGCCTCGGCAATGGCAGACTACCTCAGTAGTGGTGGACTGCCTCAGTAATGGCTGACGTCCCTCCCTCACAGAGATGGACCATTTCAGGTTCAGCTGTGATTGCTGTGAAACTCTCAATCCAGAGCTTTCAGATTGCTAGTTTTTGTGGGGGTGGGACTGGCCAAGCCTGATCACCTGGCTCCCTGCATCAGACTCCTTTTTCTTTTCAGTTGAACAGGTGACTGTGTCTCCCAGGTATGCCAGTCACCGGTTGAAAAGGTACCTGGATTTGTGTGAGTTTTGTGCGGAGACCTGCTGTGCCGGTTGAAACAGCCACGCCGGAGACTTGTGGTGCTTTTTTGCCCAGGAATCTCCTGGCCTGGCTCCCTGTTTCAGTCCCCTTTTTATCAGTTGAACAGGTGACTCTATCATCTCCCAGGTGCTCCAGTAACCAGCTGAAATGGTGCCTGGACCTGTGTGAGTTTTTTGTGCAGAGACCCGCTGTGCAGGCCAAAACAGCTGCGCTGGAGACCCGTGGCGCTCCCCCACCATGAATCTCCTGGTCTGTTGGCAATAAAAATCCATCTGGAAATGTGGCAACCACTCACCCTCTGTGCTATCGCTGGGAGCTGCAATGCAGAGCTACTCATACTCGGCCATCTTGGATCCCTCCACATACACAAGTTTCAGTAGTCAAATTGACCAAGCAGAAGAAAGGATACTAGATTTTGAAGATCAACTCCTCAATGAAATAAAGATATAAGGCAAGATTAGAGAGAAAAGAAATGAACAAAGCCTCTAAGAAAAATGGGACTATGTGAAAAGACCAAATTTATGTTTGATCAGTGTATCTGATTGTTATGGGGAGAATGAAACCAAGTTGGAAAACACTATTCAGGATATTGTCTAGGAGAACTTCCCCAACCTAGCAAGGCAGGCCAACATTTAAATTCAGGAAATACACAGAAGGCCACAAAGATATTACTTGAAAAGAGCAACTCTAAGGCACATAATTGTCAGATTCAGCAGTGTTGAAATGAAGGAGAAAATGCTAAGGGCAGCCAGAGAGAAAGGTTGGGTTACCCACAAAGGGAAACCATCAGACTCAAAGCAGATCTCTCAGCAGAAACCCTACAAGCCATAAGACAGTGGGGGCCAATTTTCAACATTCTTAAAGAAAAGAATTTTCAACCCAGATTTTCATATCCAGCCAAACTAAGCTTCATAAATGAGGGAGAAATAAAATACTTTACAGACAAGCAACTGCTGAGAGATTTTGTAACCACCAGGCCTGCCTTACAAGAGCTCCTGAAGGAAGCATTAATCATGGAAAGGAACAACCAGTACCAGCCACTGCAAAAGCATACCAATTTGTAAAGACCACTGACACTATGAGGAAACTACATCAACTAATGGGCAAAACAACCAGCTAGCATCAAAATGCAGTACCAAATTCACACATAACAATGTTAACCTTAAATATAAATGGGTTAAATGCCCAAATTAAAAGGCACACATTGGAAAACTGGATAAAGAGTCAAGACTCATGGGTGTGCTGTAATCAGGAGACTCATTTCACGTGCAAAGACACACATAGGCTCAAAATAAAGGAATGGAGGAAGATTTACCAAGGAAATAGAAAAAAAAGGGATTGCAATCCTAGTCTCTGATAAAACAGACTTTAAACCAACAAAGATCAAAGGAGACAAAGAGGGCATTTCATAATAGTAAAGGGATCAATGCAATAAGAAGAGCTAACTATCCTATATACATATCCACCCAATACAGGAGCACACAGGTACATAAAGCGAGTTCTTAATGAGACTTAAACTCCCACAAAATAATAGTGGGAGACTTTAACACTCCACTATCAATATTAGATCTATGAGACAGAAAATTAACAAGGAAATCCAGGACTTGAACTCAGATCTGGACCAAGCTGACCTAATAAACATTTTCAGAACTCTCCACCCCAAATCCACAGAATACACCTTCTTCTCAGGACCACATTGTACTTATTCTAAAATTGACCACATAATTGGAAGTAAATCACTTCTCAGCAAATGCAAAAGAACAGAAATCATAACAGTCTCTCAGACCACAGTGCAATCAAATTAGAACTCAGAATTAAGAAACTCACTCAAAACTGCACAACTACATGGAAACTGAATAACCTATTCCTGGATGAATACTGGATAAATAATGAAACGAAGGCAAAAATAAAGATGTTCTTTGAAACCAATGAGAATGAAGACACAGTTTACTAGCATCTCTGGGATACATTTAAAGCAGTGTCTAGAAGGAAATTTATAGCACTAAATGCCCACATGAGAAGTGAGGAAAGATAAAATTGACCCCTTAATATCACAATTAAAAGAACTAGAGGAGCAAGATCAAACTCAAAAGCTAGCAGAAGACAAGACGTAACTAAGATCAGAGCAGAACTGAAGGACATAGACACAAAAACCCTTCCAAAAGTCAATGAATCCAGGAGCTGGTTTTTTGAAAAGATCAACAAAATAGATAGACCACTACCCAAACTAATAAAGAAGAGAGAAGATTTGAATAGATGTAATAAAAAATGATAAAG
Source organism: Cacajao melanocephalus (assembly GCA_963573385.1). Classification (NCBI taxonomy): domain Eukaryota; kingdom Metazoa; phylum Chordata; class Mammalia; order Primates; family Pitheciidae; genus Cacajao; species Cacajao melanocephalus. The sequence continues at coordinate 81,956 of CAUYLG010013039.1, read as the reverse complement.
GGGATATCAACACCAATTCACAGAAATACAAACTACCATGAGAGATTATTACAAACACCTCTATGCATGTAAACCAGTAAATCAAGAAGAAATTGATAAATTCCTAGACACGTAGACCCTCCCAAGACTAAATCAGGAAGAAGCTGAATCCCTGAATAGGCCAATAACAAGGTCTGAAGTTAGCACAGCAATTAGTAGCCTACCAACGATAAAAAATCCAGGACCAGATGGGTTCATAGCCAAATTCTACCAGAGGTACAAAAACAAGCTGGTACCATTCCTTCTGAAACTATTCCAAACAATTCAACAAGAGAGGAAATCCTCCCTAAGTCATTTTATAAGACCAACATCATTCTGATACAAAAATCTGATAGAGACACAACTAAAAAAGAAAATTTCAGGCCAATATCCATGATGAACATTGATGTGCAAAAATCTTCAATAAAATACTGGCAAACCAAATCCAACAGCACATCAAAAATTTAATCCATCACGATCAAGTCAGCTTCATCCCTGAGAGGCAAGAATGATTCAACATATGCAAATCTATAAATGTAATCCATCATGTAAACAGAACCAAAAACAAAAACCACTTGATTATCTCAACTGATGCAGAGAAGGCCTTTGACAAAATTCAACAGCCCTTTATGCTAAAAACTCTCAATAAATTAGGTATTGATGGAACATATCTCAAAATAATAAAAGCTATTTATGACAAACCCACAGCCAACATCATATTGAAAGGGCAAAAGCTGGAAGCATTCCCTTTGGAAACTGCCACAAGACAAGGATGTCCTTCTTACCACTCCTATTCAACATAGTATTGGAAGTTCTGACCAGGGCAATCAGGCAAGAAAAAGAAATAAAGGGTATTCAATTAGGAAAAGAGGAAGTCAAATTGTCTATATTTGCAGATGACATGATTGTATATTTAGAAGACCCTGTTGTCTCAGCCCAAAATCTCCTTAAGCTGACAAGCAACTTAAGCAAAGTCTCAGGACACAAAATCAATGTGCAAAAATCACAAGCATTCCTATATAACAATAAAAGACAAACAGCCAAATCATGCATGAACTCCCATTCAAATTGTGCAAAGAGAATAAAATACCTAGGAATAAAACTAGCAATTGATGTGAAGGACCTCTTCAAGGAGAACTACAAACCACTGCTCAGGGATAAAAGAGAGGACACAAACAGATGGAAAAACATTCCATGCTCATGGTTAGAAAGAATCAATATTGTGAAAATGGCGATACTGCCCAAAGCAATTTATGGATTCAATGCTGTCCCCATCAAGCTACCATTGACTTTCTTCACAGAATTGGAAAAATCCACCTTAAACTTCATATGGAACCAAAAGAGAGGCAGCCTTACCAAGACAATCCTAAGCAAAAACCACAAAGCTGGAGGCATCATGCTACCTGATTTCAAACTATGCTACAAAGCTACAGTAATTGAAACAGCATGGTACTGGTACCAAAACAGACCAATGGAACAGACATATGGAACAGAACAGAGGCCTCAGAAGTAACACCACACATCTACAACCATCCGATCTTTGGCAAACCTGACAAATACAAGCAATGGGGAAAGGATTCCCTATTTAATAAATGGTTTGGGAAAAGGGCCTAGCCATATGCAAAAAGATGTAACTGGATCCCTTTTTTACACTTTACAGAAAAATTAACTCCAGATATATTAAATAATTTACATAAGACCTAACACCATAAAAACTCTTGAAGAAAACCTAGGCAATACCATTCAGGACATAGGCATAACCAAAACACCAAAAGCAATAGCAAGAAAAGCCAAAATAGACAAACGGAATCTAATTAAACTTAAGAGCTTAACTAACGTAGATGACAGGGTGATGGATACAGCAAACCATCATGGCACGTGTATACCAATGTAACAAAACTGCATAATCTGCACATACACCCCAGAACTTAAAGTATAATAAAAGATAATAATAATAAATTGTGTTGTTTTGTTGCACTAATCTGTTGGTATTGTTTTTATTTCATAACAATTACACTTAAGCCTTTTTAGTTCCTTAAAGCACAAAAGTAGCATTTTCAAGATCTCAGAATAATGAATACAGTTCGGAGATATGGTTTGAAAGAAATAATAAGGTAAGATCTAAATAATTTAGGTCTAAAATAATTATGACAGCCATAGATTATGATTTATTACAACACCACAATCATCCTTACAAAATGCTTTATTATTTTATTGGTAATAAAAAATCTTAATGATTTACTCTGTTACATATTAGTAGTAGCAATAAGTACTTAATTATAATCACTTATGGAGTATAAACTCTTTGAAGATAAGGACTGCCTTATTTACATTTATATTTAGTATAGCACCTACTCTGAATTCTGTACTTCTCTAGCATTGAGTGTTTGGCTCTTAGATTACTTATTATAATTTTTCTTTATGGTTGCTAATTGGTTAATTGTCAATCTCTTCTAGATTACAAGCAGAAATTAGTCAGTCACTTCCAGTTGAGCAGAAAGAGCTGAGCTGAGGAAGAAAACAACACAGCCATGAAGAAATTGTGTAGCCAGAGAAGTGAGGCACTTTGGAGAAAGTGACCAATATCTAGATAGGACTTCTGTAAATGAGACCCTTTAGCATACTGTGTAAACTTCCTGGGTATAAGAATAGCTAAAGAAAAGACACGTTTTGGTTCAGAGTTTCTGCAGTAGAATGTATCTGTGGGGCCCCAAGACTAGTGAAGGCTATGTATACTTGCCTGTTTACATGCTTGTATTTCCTCTAGACTGTAAGCTCTAGAGTAATAACTGTGTCTTTTCATCTATACATCCTCTGTACTTACTTCAAGTGTCTGGCACCCCATGACTTTTCAAAAATGTTATATGAGGGTGAATAAATTCTTAGAATGCCTGGCCATTTATATGGAATCTTTCTTCCTAAAAGCTAGGTCATATTGTCATAGCTATGCTGATATGACATGTTCATGTGTGAGCAAGTAAAACAATCTGAAAACATCTACCGAAATGCCAAAAATGTAGACAATTCTCCAACTCACTAGAACCTATAGTCCTTTGATTCTCCTATCTGCTGACTCTCCTTCACCCTCTTCATAGCTTTGTCCCTCCTTTCCATGCTCAGATTCCATGGTCAGTCATTATAATCACACCCTTTCAAACTTCCTCAATTTCATTGCCTCCTCTTTGTTTTACTTGCTTGATTAAACCACAAGTCTGCCTAAATTCATCTTCTTGCCCACTCCATGCCTCTGCCTATACCATTAAATGTAATTGGAATAATATACAGAATTACAGAAATTAATTTATTTTAAAATGCCTAGTTGTTCAGTTCATGAGGTCATTCACAGTCCCAGGCATTCATATTCTTGCTCATGGCATTCACTTTCATCATTTTCCTTTTCTTCTTTTTCTTAAAACTTCAAACAACTCCCCCCAGTACTTGCTCACAACTGAAGACGCTATTAACAACTTCTTGAAAAAACTAAAACATTCAAGAAAGAACTTTCACAAACTCCAACGCATTTTTCCTCATCTACCATCTGAGACTATTTATTCTTCCTTCTTATACTGTGGGTAAATTATTGATTCCTCTTACTAAAGCCCAGACTTTGCTCATTCTTTTATCACTCATTCAAAAAAATTTGTCTGTCTTTTATTCTCTCATTTCCTTCTCAAAGATCATTCACATCAGCATGCAAATAAGCTATTATTTTTCCCATTTAAAAAATAACCCCTTGATTCTACTTCCTCTAGCTATTCCCCATTTCTCTGCTCCTTTTTACAAAAAACTTCTAGAGATATTACTGCAAGTTTGATACCTCAATTTAACTCTTTCCCTACTCTCCTCAACCACACCAATCAGGTTTCTGCCTTTACCACTCCACTACAAATAATCTTGTCAGTGTCCCAGCTGACCTCCATGATGTGGGTGAATTCTTAGTTTCCGTTTTACTTGATCCAACAGCAGCGTTAGGTTTGAAACACATTTTTCACTTGGCTTCCAAGGACCCACACTTTCTAGGTTTTCCTCCTATGACACTGGCTACTCCTATTGTGTCACCTTTTCTGGTTCTGCCTCATTTTTGACTCTTAACTTTACTCTGTTCCTTGGTGATCTTATCCAGTCTCATGGCTTTAAATACGCTAATGACACCCAAACTCACATCTCCACCCCCTGCCTGTCTCCTCTGAAAAACCAAATGCCTATACCGATGCTCCTCAATTTATGTTAGGGTTATGTCCCAATAAGCCCATTATAATTTAAAATGTCCCAAGTGGAAAATGCATTGAAAATATCTTAAGTTGAAAATATCCCAGGTTGTTACACCTAGCCCATGGAACATCATAGCTTAGCCTAGCCTACCTTAAACATACTCGGAACATTTACATTTGCCTACAGTTGGGCAAAATTTAAGAAATAAAATCTGTCGCATGCAGTGTCTATCTTAAAGTGTTCAATATCAAATAATTTATTGAGTACCATACTCAAAGCAAAAAACAAAATGATTATATAAGTACCTAAAGTATCGTTCTTACTGAATGTGTATCACTTTCACACTGTTGTTAAGCTGAAAAATTGTAAGTTGAACCATAAGTAAGTCAGGGACCATCTGTGTACAATTACTACTGACATCTAAATTTGTCTAATAAACATCACACAACAACCTGTCCAACAGAATTTATGATCCTCCCTCTAACCAAACCTACACAACCTGCAGTCTTTCCAATATCATTCAGTAGAGACCATTTTTTCCAGTTTCTCCAGCACAAGATGTCGAAATCATTCCAACTCTTCTCTTTTTGTCATATTGTGTTTCCAATTTGTCAGCAAATTCTGTCAACTATGCCTTCAAAACATATGCAGAACATGATCACTTTTTGCTATCTCCCCTCCTAGCACTGTGGTCCCGGCAGCCAAAATGGATTGCCTGGATTATGGAAATAGCCTCCTAACTGTTCTTTCTGCTGCTATTCATTTTCTTCAGAAAATTTTCAGCACAGCAGCCAAAATGATTCTTCAAAATGTCATGCTTTTGTGTCTCCCAGAATGAAGGCCACAGCCCTTATAACAGCTTACAAGGCTCTGTACCATCTACCCCATTTCTTATCCCCAATAGACCTCATATACTACCTTCTCTCATGCTCACATCACTCCAGCCACTGTAACCTCCGTGCTCTTCCTGGGACACAACGGACTTTTCAGTCTTAGGACTTACACTTGTGGAGTTCCTACATCTAAGAATTTTCTTCTCCATGTAGCTCTGCATAGCTCAGTCTCTCATTCCTTCCAGGTCTTCTTCTCATTTAGGTCTTACTTGGCTTCCTTAGATGAACTACAATCTCCATTCTCTCTACTCCTCTTCCCTCTATATTATGTATCACCATCTAATAAATATTCCACATAATTTTCTTATTCATTTTTTTTTGGTCTCTTTTATCCTAAAATATAAGCTTCATGAGCTCAAGAGATTGACGTCTGTTTTGTCACTAAACACCTTGAACAGGGACAGGCTTGTAAGAGGTGATTAGTGAATATTTGTTGCATAAAACATGAAAAAGCAAAAGCAATGACAAAGAGAGAAAAACTGATTTCCTAAATACTGAAAAACCTAATGACAGGATGAAAAAAAAAATGTTTGCAGATTACTGATTTTAATCAGCAGGAAGTTCATTTTGGTTGGAGAAGTAAAAAGCACTCAGTGTATTATTTTGCCCCTTAGTGGAAAAGTTTCTGTAAATGTAGTTAATACAAGGCTAGAAATGTCCCCACAGGGCAGATCCTCACCTCCTTTACGACTCTTTATAACTGACTTAAAGAAAGCAAAGTGATCCATATTATGTAGCTCATTTAGTAGATGCTCAATAGATGTTCACAGACTGAGCAAAAAGTAACGACTTATCAATGAAAGAGTTTGGTATCACTTCCTGGACTCAGGGAGAAATAAAGTGAGTAACTAAGATACATATTTTATATATATATATATATATATATATATATATATATATATATATATATTTTTTTTTTTTTTTTTTTTTTTTTAAGACAGAGTCTTGCTCTGTCACTCAGGATGTAATGCAGTGTCACGATCTCAGCTCACTGCAACCTCTGCCTCTGGGGTTCAAGCAATTCTCCTGTCTCAGCCTCCCAAGTAGATGGGATTATAGGCATACACCACCACTCCTGGCTAATTTTTGTATTTTTAGTAGGGACACGGTTTCACCATATTGGTCAGGCTGGTCTGGAACTCCTGACTTCAGGTGATCCATCTGCCTTGGCTTCCCAAAGTGCTGGTATTATAGGAATGAGCCACTGCATCTGGCCTACACTGGCAGACTTCTAAGCACAACTCTACATTCCCTGATTTTTAAATTTTCTTTTAAAAACAAAACACAATCACAAATAGCAGATTTTAGGGGTGGCCTCTTCTCTCCCCTATAGTCCTACTCTCAGACTTCATAAGAGAAACCTTTCTTTTCTTTTATTCATGTTTCAACTCTCAGCCTAGAACAAAGCTATGACAAAAACAAAAATGTATTCTGAAAGCATCCATTATAAGATTTTTCAACAAAAACATCCATTATAAGAAAATTTCAACAAAACTCAAATGTTCACTGTAATGTTTCACACTAGATCAATGGAAATGTTATCAAGGTCTCAATATCTTCTGATTACATAAAAGCAGAATGACATCACAACCCATCTCAGTTCAACAACTAATATGTATGTATTAGTTAACGATTTTCCTCTGGGTCTCCTCCTTTAAAAACAAAAATTTCCCTTTAAGCATGATCTATTCATGGAAGTATTCTAGCTTTAGCAATTTTCATGAGGCCTGTGTAAAATGTTGCTATATGTGAGTAAAAGGTGATCTATTACATAATTGGGTATCTGGGGCATTGGACAGCCTGAATTTTATTTAAACAATTAAATTTTTATGCTTTATCCATAAGTGTTGATAACATAAAACTTAGCCTGAGAACTCTTGAAATGGTAGTGAGGTTTCACTTTTAATTGAATCCTATATAATATTTATTCTCTTGAGATCAATGCATTTTAACCCTGATATATTCTATATTTGCAAGGGAAAATAGAGGTCTTTAGAGATCTGAGCAATAGAAAATTCAGTCCTATCAAAGAACTTTAGTTCAGTTTAATATAATATATTCTATTTATATTCACTGAGCAATGATTATTTGTTGAATATGTTACCAGCAATCTATGGCATGATCTCCAGGGTTTTGGAACTTACAGTCTTTCTTGGCCTATGTCTGCATGCATAAAAGAAAATCAGGTTTCAGGTAGAAACCTCAGATTATAAGTAAATGGTCGCAAATTTGCCTGCTGACAAAAGAAACTGTAAAACTGGACATAAATATATGAGACAACTCTTTTCAGGTATTCATAACAGACAGCTCTGAACTGCAATCATTGAGGGAAAAAACAAAGCACAAGATGATCACCACTTTTGACTAGCTTCCTGTTTGAGGGCATTTTTCAGACTACTTCTGAGGCAGGTGAAACCCAAGGAGTGGTCAGTGGAGTTTGGAACTACAAAAGCAGCAAGAAATTCTGGGATAGAGTACAGGAGAGGAGGAAGATGTGCAGAAATGGGGCCCAAAAACTCTACCCGGGAGGTCCTTGGCTAAAAGATTAGCAGCAGATATGTAGAAAGAGATACCACAAAGCCTAACAGAGGGTGGAGGTTGTGGGGCTCAGAGCTGTCCCACAAGAGAGATGCAACAGGTCTTCCAATGCTGGGAGAGGTTTGACCACTATTACACCCTCACTGTGTACTTCAGTCATTCAGTTGGAACTCCAGAAAGGACAAGTCTAAAGAATAAGAACCACTTTAAAGTAGGAACATGCCCTAAGACTATGGGAAAAATAGAGCAGCTCTAAAATAGGAACAAAAAATAAAACCAAGTCTGAAATAAAAGGATTTGCTATTAACAACCCAATAAAACAAAATTAATCTTTTTTTTTGTAAAAAATAGACAACATGGGCAGGGCACGATGGCTCATGCCTGTAATCCCAGCACTTTGGGAGGCCAAGGTGGGCAGATCACAAGGTCAAGAGATCGAGACCATCCTAGCCAACATAGTGAAATGCTGTCTCTACTAAAATACAAAAATTAGCTGGATGTGGTGGCATTTGCCTGTAGTCCCAGCTACTCGGGAGGCTGAGGCAGGAGAATTGCTTGAACCTGGGAGGCGGAGGTTGGCAGTGAGCCGAGATTGCACCACTGTACTCCAGCCTGGTGCCTGGTAACAGAGCAAGACTCTGTCTCAAAAAAAAAAAAAAAAAAAAAAATAGACAACATAATGAAGGCAAAATAACCACCACAATGTCCAGAATAAAATTTGAAAAAATACTAAATCTGTGAGCAGCAGGAAAATGTGTACTAAAATTGAGAAAAATGCTGCCAATAGAAACAGAATTCCAAATGATTTGCAGTTTGTAATAAGCAGAGAAGAACTTTAAAGGGCTATAAAACTGTATAAAGACACACCAAAAAACGAGGGTATAAAGAATAAACAGATAAGAAATGTCTTCAGAGAGATGGAAACAATTCAATTTCCAGAATGTGTTAAGTATATATCTCTGATATAGTTTGTCTGTGTCCCCACCCAAATCTCAACTACAGTTGTATCTCCCTGAATTCCCATGTGTTGTGGGAGGGACCCAGGGGGAGGTAATTGAATAATGGGGGCTGGTCTTTCCCATACTATTCTCATGATTGTGAATAAGTCCCACGAGGTCTGATGGGGTTATCAGAGGTTTCTGCTTTTGTTTCTTTTTCATTTTTCTCTTGCCGCCATGTAAGAAGCAACTTTTGCCTCCCACCATGATTCTGAGGCCTCCCCAGCCATGTGGAACTGTAAGGCCAATTAAATATCTTTTGTTCCCAGGTTAGGTATGTCTTTATCAGCAGCATGAAAATGAACTAATATAATCTCAAATAAAAATGTATTTATTGGTTTAATAGCAGATTGGAGACTGTAATGAATAGGTCAATGAACTCAATGACAGATCAATTAAAAATTATCCAGCCTGAAAAACAGCAAAAAAAAAAAAACCCATAAAAATATTACTAGAGTCTTGGGGACTTCTAGGAGCAACATCAAGCAATCTGACCAATGTAAAACAGGAGGTCCATAAGAAAAGGAAAAAGTGAATGCAGCAGAAAAAAAAAATGAACAGTGACCATGTGTTTCTAAAAACTAGTGAAAACATTAAGTTATAGATCCAAAAAACATATGAAACTTCAAACAGGATAAACATAAGGCTAACCACACCTAGGTACAAAATAATCAAATTGTGATAACCAAAGATAAGAGAAAACATATATAAAGTAGTCATTAAAAATACTCATTACATACAGAGATACAAGTAATGGCTGAGTTCTCATCAGAAAAATGCAGGCCAATATAGTTAGATAGAAAACATAATTTCTAGTGTTTGACAATATAGTAATTATAGTTAATGATTTATTGTATATTTCAAAATAACTAGAAGAGAAAAATTATAATGTTCCTAACAAAAAGAAAAAGATAAATGTTTGAGGTGATGGATATCCCAATTACCCTGATTTAATCATTGCACAATGTATACAGGTATGGGAATATCACACGTACTCCCAAATATGTATAACATATATATTAATAAAAAGTTTTAAAAATACATTCAGAATCTAATTCAAAAATAAAAGAAAAATGCAGGCCTGAAGAATATGAAATTATATCTTCAAAGAGCTAAAAGGAAAGAGAACTGATTTACCAAAATTTTATTCACAGTGAAAAATATCCTTCACAATGAAGGTAAATTAAAGACATTTGCCGATTAGTGAAAAGAGAAAATCCATCTCCAGCACACCTGCACAACAAGAGGGGCTAATGGAAGTGATTCCATGTGGAACCATGAATCAACATGAAGAAATGAAAAGCACCAAAAATGGTAAATATGTGGATGAATATAAATGATTATCTCTCTCATCTTAATTACTTTAAAAGATTACTAACTGCTTAAAAGTGAAATCTTTTACTTGGTGAGATTTATAATGTATGAGGTAGTAAAACAGATGGTAACAATTGCATTAGGAACTGTGGAGTAAATAGAATTGCACCCTGGTAAGAGTCTCACCTATTACACCAGGTGGGACAAGAGTAGTTCTAGGAACACTATAATAATTTAAGAATGCGTGGCCCCTAGTGAAATGACTAAAAATCAGTAATACAAGTGCTTCAGTAAGGATGACAACTAAGACCTAAGAAAACTGCCTCAAGATTGTCTTGAAGATACACTCTGGCAGGTCAAGTGAGATGACTTCACTGAATGATCAAGGGCCATCATTGTAGTACTTTTGCAAGCAATAGTTGATGTGGGTTTCTGGCCTCAAATTGTGTGTGGCCTACTCTCATTTAAAAAAAAAATGGTTGCAGTATTCTTAGTTATTTCAACTAACTGCCCTTCTAATTGCTTCCTGAGAGTAAAAACTATCCAAAACAACTTAGAATGAGAGCCAAAGGGTCATTTTCTTTGGAGAAAAAAAAAATATTGACAAACTATTTATTTAATCTTTATACCAAGGTCTCAGGAAAGACTTTATATCAAGTCTTCAGGGAAGAAAACTAAAACAATGATTTCACATCGATTAATAGACTGAATACTATGTTGTAGTGGCTATATATATTTAACACTATTTTTAGAGGAATTAGGGGAATGGTGAACCTTTCTCTTATGATGATGTTTTTTCTAAAAGCTTGAAATACTGCATATGTTGATCACACAATGTTGTTTATATTCTTTAGCTTTTTTTTTTTTTTTTTTTGAGACAAAGTCTCGCACTGTCACCCAGGCTGGAGTGCAGTGGCATGATCTCGGCTCACTGCAACCTCAGCCTCCCAGGTTCAAGCGATTCTCCTGCCTCAGCCTCCCGAGTAGCTGGGATTACATGTGCGTGCCATCACACCCAGCAAATTTTTTGTATTTTTGGTAAAGACAAGGTTTCACTGTGCTAGCCAGGATGGTCTTGATCTCCTGACCTCATGATCCACCCTCCTTGGCCTCCTAAAGTGCTGGGATTACAGGTGGGAGCCACCGTGCCAGGCCCTATTCTTTAGCTATTTTTAGTAACAACAAGATTCGCTTTCTGAAGTGCTGTGCTTATTGACATAATTCAAGCCTGGGGACCTGTAACATCAAAAGAAGTTCTGATATTTCTATTTAATTCTGGCCTTTTGTTCACATTCTTTCATGTTTCCATTTGCAGCTAGTCTTTCATTTTTTCAGTGGTAATGAGAGAGATGAGTAGTTAGAATAAGTCTGTTAGTCAGACAAATAAGATGGCATTTGCCTTTGAGAGCACTTTTAATTTTCCCTTGTGCTGAGGTAAATCAGAAGCCTGTTAAGCCATGAAATGTTTTACAATTCATTCATTATTTTCCCCAATCTAATATACATTGTTCTAGGCAAGAAGTCCTCACTTTAGAGAACTACGTCTTTCTGCAGTCCAATAAACCCTCCAATGCATTTGTCACCTGTGTTCGTCCGTTTTGCATTGCTATAAAGGAATACCAGAGACTGGATAATATATAAAGAAATGAAGTTTATTTGGCTCACAGTTCTGCAGGCTTTACAAGCATGGCAGCAACATCTGCTCAGCTTTTGGTGAGGCTACTCTATAGTACAGAACCACACCAAACAGATTCATTTACCATTTTGCTCATCCAGTATGCAGACAATGCATGCTGCATGGATTCTGACCTCAACGAGGTCTCACCACCACAGTTGGAGATGGACACATGAACAGATACTTCAATGCAATGTGAAAAGTCAACCATCATTATAATCCCCTATGTACTAAAAAATGTAGCCTTGCCTAAGGAAAGAGAGAGCTGGCCTTTGCCCTTGACTTCTGGAGGCAGCCTGTAAACCCTTGGAATGTCATGCCTGATAGGGGTGTCTTTGTTTGCCTGCTGGCCTTGGATAAACCAGATATATAACAATGTGATTTGCAGAGGGGGTTTTGGGTCACATAGTATAAGTTGATCTCTTGAGAGGCTGGAGATGGAGACCTAACATGTGGGCAATGAACTGTGCTTACATGATGGAGCTCCAACGAAAACTCTGAACACCAACACCCCTACGAGCTTCCTGGCTGGCAATACTCAGCGTATCAACAGACATCAATCCTGGGAAAGTAGTGCGGTCCATGATTCAATAGGTGAAGGACAAGTAGAAGCTCTGAGTTTGTCACTTTCATCTGTACTCTTTTCCTAGACGAATTCTTTCCTAACAAACTAGAGTAACAAAGAGTAGCTGTAATTATAACAGCTTTTAGTAAGTTCTCTGTATACTTCTAGTGAATTATTGAAACTGAGTGTGTTTGGGGGAAACTCCCCAAACTTGCAATTAGTTTCAAAAGTGAGAATGGTTTTTTGGACTGTGCTCCCTCACACATCACCTCCCCTGTTTGTTTCTTCAATGCTTTCTAAGATCGTCACCTGGCTCTGACTTAATCCTGGCTTTTTCTAAAAGCAGTTCTTCCCTGGGAGCCATCTCAAATAGTGGCTGTTTCTTTCCCACATTCCTCAAGCCTCTGGATGCAGAAGTGGGATAGGTGTTCTCCATTTTCCTTATTTTGATTCTGGACCATTCTCTTAGCTGTCTTAAGAAAACCTTCCATTTCTAATCTCATGCTATCACTTTCCACTACCCACTGCCTTTCATTGTTGCAATCATCTGCCTCCCCAGGCTTTAGATTGCTTTCACTCCTCGAAGTTACCACCTGGCCTGGTAACTAATTACCTTACCTGTCTCAAGGATATGTAACTTTTGTTAGAAAAGTGCCATCCTGAAAAAAACCCAGACCTCACTCTGCACCAATCTAGACCCCTGCCCAATCCAGGATCCCTCCATCCTGAGTTGATCCCTATATAGTCCTAAAGCCTATTTTCTCTAATATTATTTTCATTGAAATCTTTAAGGTAATTTGACCACATAACACACCAAAGTTTTGGTTTTATGTAACCCTGCATTATTTTTGGCTTCTTAATCAGTTTGTGGGACATATCCAGTGTCATAGGACCTCCCCTGGGAAAACTTTCATGATCCATTCATTTTCATGGTTATATTTTACATAGTTTCAAATTAAACCCTGCTATCTGCACAGAGAGGTGCTTGTGGCTTGCAATTCAGAGATGAAAGACATCATTCCTATCCTCAGATCACTGTCCAATTGGGGGATGGAGCAGAAACGTAAGTATATATTGGAGCACAATAGGATACAAACTAGACTAAGGCTATGAGGGCAGAAAGGAGAAAGTATTGATGGAACCTTTAATCGATGTCTGGCTGTGGAACAGACAAAGTCCTGCAAGGAATCACTAAGAAAAATGGAGGAAAGATAAGGGTGTGACCTTCAGCTTTAAGAGAAAATTTAGTCCCACTAATTGGAGCACAGCCAGAAGAGCGGAACCCGAAAGTGGACGAAATGAAGTAAAATCATGTTAGCCAAAGAAGTGGAGCCTTAAGTCTGAGAAGAAGAAGACATGGATGGACATGATAGCTGGATTCAAGTGTGAGAATTGCTGTCATTCAGGAAGACCAAAACGTTCAGAAGGTATCAAAAGTACTAGATTTCAAATCAGCTAGAGAATTTTCCTCTCAAGTAGAATGCCTAAAATGCAATGGTTGCTTCAGAAGGTAATGAGTTCTCTGTCACTAGAGGGGCTCAGGAAGAGTTTGGACACATCTTTCCAGGGATGTTGTAGAGAAGATCAAATAATCATTCAATGACTGGACCGAGTGGTTTAAAACAGCTCTCTTTCTAAGGTTCTATACTTCTGTGCCTCTCCTGGCTCCCTGTCATCTGGCAAAGCCCAGAAAAATTAATGAGTGTGAGAAATACTGTTTTTCCAGAAGTGACACTTGGGTTGCTTGGCCTTTGCTGCTTATCTTTCCTCTGTGGCATTTCTTCTCTAATCTGCACAGAGCGTATGCAATCAGTGAATTTAAGATTTAGAGTTATTTTTGTACAGTGAAAGAAACTGTCAGCATAAGTAAGATAGAGTAGGTAGATTTTAAGCTCATAATCTAACGTCATTTAATTAGCATGGCAGGAATTTAAAGAATTAAACAGACTCTTGGAGGCTCTCCCTTTTCACCCTCCGCTATTCACTTGGTACGTTTTCTGTATCGCCAGTTCTGAGTGCAGACAACAGAATCCTCTCTGGCTAGTCTAAGGAGAAAGCGGATTTTTAAAAAATGGTATAAGCAGGTATTTTATATAAAATAGAGAAAAATACAAGTTGTTTTTTTTAAAGAAACCTCACCCTCATCACAAGGATGCACTATGTTTGCAGAATATTCTTAATTGTATTAGTTTCCTATGACTGCTATAAAAAATTACCACAAGTGTCATGGTTAAAAACCACAGAAATGTATTTGTTCACATTTCTAGAAGCTACAATTCTGAGCTCAGGGTGTTATGGGGCCATTCTTTTTCTGAAGGTTTCTTTCCCTTTTCCAGCCTCTGCTGAGTGGCTCTTGGTGGCCCTTGATTTGTGACAGTGTAATTCCAATCTCTGCCTCTGTCTTCACATGGTCTTCTGGCCTGTGTGTCTCCTTGCGTCCTCTTCTTTTCTTCTAAGCATACTAGTCATTGGACTTAGAGTCCTTCCTAAATCCTGAAGGATTTCATGTTAAGATCCTTAGCTAATTAAATCTACAAAGACCATATTTTCAAATAAGGTCACATTCTGAGGTTCTGGATGTACATGAATTTCTGGGGGACAGTGCTCCTCCCATTCCCCTTGCCATAACTAAAATGGGGCTCTATGATGAGGACCCTGCCTGTCTCTGAAGTGTACCATATTCTTTCAGGGCTCCCCCTGCTACTCTTATCTCTTTATTCCCCCATCTTTATGAGAAAACACAGCCTCTTTTAAGATTTTTATCCTGGATAGCTTATCTTCTCCCCTTCTTCATCTGATAAAAGACAGAGATTTCAAGACTAGATTTAAAACACCAATGACAACATTAGCTACATGTTATTTATAAGAGTATGGTGGTTTCATCCTGTGTCAATTTCACTAAGCCGGGAAACCTTCTGTATGTTTTCAGGCTAAAGTGTGTGGAAATGAAGTAGCAGCCATTATTTTCTGAAGGTTCTGGAGCTTAGACACGGGGAGAAATGAGGCAACAACTGTCCCTACACTTTTCCACCAGCTCTCCTTACATTTCCACTCTGGCAGCCGGATAAGCTATTTCAGGAGGCCTGCTTTTTAACTTTTCTCTGAACCTCCAACTTCCTCTTTCAGACCTGGTTATTCTCAGCTTCTCCCACAATTAGGTAAAAGTATTATTCCTGCAATAAGTTTTTTGTCCATTATATTTAGAGCAGTTCTGTTTCTCTAACTAAACCCTAATATAAATAGACAACATTTCCTACTAGAATGTAAATTCAATAAGGCAGATTTTTTTGGGTCTTTTTCATTCACTGCTTTGATCCTAGAACACTGTCTAATATATACTAAATAATAAATATTAACTGAATAAATGAACAGTTAATAAGAAACAGATTTGAGAAGAAAATGGTGATGCTGTTTTCAAAATGTTGAATTGGGGTTAATTTACATCATAGAAGTGCAGGCATCCTGTATGCAGCTGGTACTCAGGAGAGAGCTGGGGTATAGGTACAGGAACATGAGTCCTCAAGGTAGAGTCGCACCTCTGATAATGCATGAGATTTCACTTGGAGAGGGGCCAAAGTGGGGGTAGACCTCTGGGGCATCAACACTTAAAGATAAGGGGAAAATGAGGTAAGAGAATGTCAAGGAAACAACAGTAGATGAGATCATTAAGAAGGAGAGAGAGAGTGTATCAACATTTTAAAATGATAATTAAAAGTAGACAAGTTCTGAAATGCTTTCATTGTATTTGGCAACAAAGGGAACAGAATGGCCTTAGCAAGAGCAGTTTTATGATAAAAAGTGAGATAGTAGGTGTTGACAGATCTTTCCAGACAATTGGCACTAAATAGAAAGAAGGAAATATGGTGGCAAATAAACACACATAGGGTCAATAAAGATTTTTTTTGAAGATGAAAAGGACAACACTGAAAAGCTCATACACACACACACACACACACATTTTTGTGTGTTAGTATGTAATTAATGTAACCTAATGAACCTAGACAAATGAACTGAAATCTGTCACCTACTAGCTGTGACATCTTGGTCAAGTTAACAACAACAACAAATCTTTCTATAATTGTTTCTTTATCTGCTAAATGCTTATAGTAGTGGTTCTGTATCATATTCTTCTAAAAAGTAAAGAAGATGATATGTAAAGTTCTTACTATTGTGCCAAATAGATAAGATCAATAACTGCTAACTCATGAGTTACTTGCTGTTGCTAAGAAGGGAGAGTGAGTGGAAAGGGAAAGTCAGGCCATTGCAACAGCTCACGCCTGTAATCCTAGCACTTTAGGAGGCTGAGGTGGGCGGATCACTTAAGGTGAGGAGTTTGAGACCAGCCTGGCCAACATGGTGAAACCCTGTCTCTACTAAAATTTTTAAAGAATTAGCCAGGCGTGGTGGCACTCACCTTTAATCCCAGCTACTTAGGAGACAGAGGCAGGACAATCACTTGTGCCCAGGAGGTGGAGTTTGCAGTGAGCCAAGATCATGCCACTGCACTCCAGCCTGGGTGACAGAGTGAGACTCTGTCTTAAAAAAAAAAAAAAAAAAATCACAAAAAAAAAAAACAAAGGAAAAGTCAATTGCAGAGGAAGTAAAGGGAAGGGCCTTTGGGAAGAAAGGCCCCTAAGAAGTTTGGAAGTTAAGACATTGAAGGCGAAGCGTGTGGCAATTCACCTTAGAAAGGAACAGTTTTATATCAAGATGAGAGGTAAGAAGGGAAAGAGAGTTAGGGTCCTAATAAATTTAAGGAGTACAGGAAATCAAAATGAGGGAATTTCTGCCTCATCAATGAACTCTATTTTAGAAGCAAGATCAGAGGCCTGACCACTGTGAGTTAAGGAAAGAGCCAGAATGAAGTAGGGTACTTGAAAAGAGTAGCACTCATTTGAAATAGCAGTTGTGGGGAATAAAGTTTTATAAAAATAAAACTGTGTAGGGACAGATCAAAGGCTGATCAGGCAAGGTCACGGACCCAATTTGAGGTGAGGAACAATCTCGGTAGTAGTGATCCCATGGAGTTATGGACTTTCTCTGGCTGCCATTTAGCAGCTTGGGTTTACGAACGGAGAATGTTGTGGTGGACTGGTCAGCCACGGGGATTTTGCTGGATAAGGAAGTGAGGAAGCTGAGGACACTAGCAAGAAAGTATCCAAAGCCATGGATCTTAGGCATAGTCAGCAGAGAGAGTGCTGAAGTCATGAAGGGGCTGATGTTTGAGAGTCCTGGGGCCAGGCACCAGGACTGGGCCTCTCCAAGGCCCAGTTTTCCACCAAGAGACTGGGCACTCTCAACCTAAAATCAAGGCTCCCTGGCCATTAATTTCAGTATTCTTCCATATTCTAAGAGTGGCAGGGGAAAAATGTACAGATGTCCTCTCTCCTTGGGACCCCCAGACTTTTTTCTCCCTTGCTCCAATCCCATAATATCTCCAGGGATTTCTTTTCATTCTGAGGTAAATATTTCTTCTCAAACCCTACTTTCTCAGTAGGCTTAGGCTTATAAACCAAAAATAAAATTCTAAGGTCCCCCAGTCATCTGAATGGACCCCTTCTCTCAGCCAAGGGCATTCTGAAGTTAATATGAAAAACTAGTTCAGGCCCTGATAGGGAGTGGGAAGTCGAACATGCCTCATAATACCTTTCTCCCTTTCGGAATTCTCGAAAAACCAACCAGCATTAATTTCAATACAGACCTTAAGTCTGATAAGAAACATTTATAATCTATCATCTCAGAAGCCTGCTACCCGGGGGTTTCAGCTGCATAATAAAACTTTGGTATCCACAGACCCCTTATTATAACTCAGACATGCCTTCCTATTGATAACAACTCTTTCAACCAATTGCCAATCAGAAAATTTGTAATCTGCCTATGACCCGGGAGCCCCCTGCTTCAAGTTGTCTTACTCTTCTAGATCAAACCAATGTAAATGTTACATATATTGATTGATGTATTGTGTCTTCCTAAAATGTATAAAAGCAAGCTGTACCCTGGCTACCACCTTGGGCACATGTTGCCAGGGCCTCCTGAGGCTGTGTAATGGGCAAAATAAACTTTCTAAGTTAACTGAGGTCTGTCTCAGATACTTTTGGGTTCACAGACTGTACACAACAAAAGCCAGGGAGTCAGCCACACACCTCACAGGGGCAAGGAATTATCTGTTGTCTACATCAGCTAGGGAGGAAGAAAGGGGGAAACAGAGGAAGAAACATTCGTTTGAATCTTGAAAGAAAGGGGGAAATAGAGAAAGAAACATTCGTTTGAATCTTACACAATATGTTAAAGGATATGCTTGGTTCATATACTACACTACATGGGGAAAAAGATATAGGTACATGACCCAAGAGAATGAAAACATTCATTTATTGGCAGAAAAAAATGATGTCATTTGCATGTAGAAAATCACCCCTCAAAACGGTAAGTTGCTGAAAGAGGAGTGGTTATGCTAGAATCAGCACCGATGACTCTTTTATCCTATTTCTCAGCTTTAGGGGAAAAGACTCTACAAAACTACAGGTTTTGTGCTGATAGTAAAAAAAAAAAACCTTCATTTGTTAACAGGTTAATCAAACTTTGGAGAAGACATCACATGCCAAATCTTATCACAGGATGGTTTAGAGAGATTATCTATTTTACATTTTATTGGAATTTTGATGACATCAAGTTGTTATTGCTTGGACTACAGTGGTGTCGGTTATCTAAAGAAGATTTCTGCAAAAATGCCATGCCTCCTCAAATAAGGCAAGTCATCTCAAAAATATCTCCTATATATATTTTTTATTTCTTTCATCATGTTACAGAGAATTTCAGTGGTATTCTAAGACTCAAAGCCTCCCCAAGGAACAAAATCAAGCTTTTATGCATCCGTGGAAACCAGAAATTACTAGCAGTGTACACAGCGACAGTGGCCAGAGATTACTCTTTCATCTGGTTCAATCCCTAGAGACACAGGTCTCATCCCGTTCACACCCAAATCCCCCTTCTTCCCCAAACACACAGTCACCACATGCATTCTCTGACAAGACTGAGTAATATTTCATCAGTTCCCCCTAGCCACTCAGTTCAGGTTTTAATATAGCTGGAATATCTTGGGTAGGTTTATCAAGATGTAAACCTTATAATCAAGGCTTAGTTCAAAATTTAAGTTGTTCCAGCTGTCAACTGAAATACAACTGTATAAAATCTGAAACTTTCCCTATCAAAGTTCTCAATGTTAGAATCTCCCCCTGGTGGATTTTCAGAGCATGTGTTTTCACAAGTAAAATTCAATCGAATTTTTTTAAAAAAATAAAGATGCTAAAAAATTTCATATGTGTGAAAAATAAGACCTATTAATCTCAAAGTTCAGAGGGGAAAAATGCAATTATTTAAAAGCTTGACATCAAAAACCATTTCTAAAACTAAAGTAGAATAGTTTTCTAGTCTTATGTGCAAGTGTGAATATTTTTGCAAGTTTTTCCTGTATGTCATTATCCTCTATTAAGTTAAGGGATTTTAATGGACTAAACATACTAATTTCCTACTTAATTGTTTAGTGAAGAGAGGCATAATGTTTCAATTAGGAAAGAATGTTTCCCCAAATGATTGAATCTGCCATCTGTGTATTCGCATCTCTGTTAAAACTGTCAGTCAAATCAACAAAAGTCCAAGCGCAAAGCCCCTAAAGCACTTGAAATGTGCACACACTTGCTCTAGGAAAGGGGAATTTTTTTTTAATTGATTTTGTTTCAAGAGCAACCCCTCTCCCTTTCCTGGGAATACATTTTGGCTGGGGTTTTGTGGCATCAATACAAATCACTTCAAAGCAGCTATTGCTCCTTTATCCTCTACCTAGTGGCATGCTGACCCACCACTTGGATACCCATTTACCAGAGGTGGAGCAAAGGTGAGGCATGACAAGGAGTAGGTAAAAACTACAGAGAAATACTCATGCAGAAGGTAGCACAAAGCTGCCTGCAGTACTGATCCTCACGTGTTTAGAACTGGAAATGGTGGTAAGGTGTTAAGAGAAAATTTATTTTCTTTGGTACCAAAATACCAATGGCTCATGAATCTTAATATGTTTATGATAATATTTTGTTAAGGTTGAATTTTTTCAAAACATGTCACTACAAATTTCCTATGAGGGCTACTTTTAAATAATTAGGCAACATGAACACAGGAGAAGACTGAGGCAATCGTTGGAAAGCACAAAACACAAACGTGTCTTAAGTTTGCTATTTATGTAATTTCAGGGTCTCAAAACCACCCTTTAATTGAGTTGACTTTAGTAAGAGAGAAGACCGCAGCAGTGTGGCACAATGTTTAAGAGCACAGGCCTTCGGATAGATAGCTGGAGTCAAATTCAAGCTCTGTTTTTAGCTGTGGGACTTTGAGCCAGTTATTTAACCTCTCTGTGCCTTGGTTTCATCATGTGCAAAATGAGAGCAGTAAATAGACATTCCCTCATAGTGTAGTTGAAAGGGTTAAATATGCTGAAACTGTAAATGGAAAGTACTTAGTACACACAGATCCCACAGCTTTTTTGTTCACTTTCAGACATTAACAGTCTCATTTTCAGACATTATTTTAAAAATCCTTTTTAAATTGAAACTTTCATTTCTCATTGAACTTAAAGCTCTTTGTCCCTGTACCATCTCCAGCACGACCTGTGCTTGGCTCCTGTATCAGGGAAGAGGGAAGTGGTTGGTTCTTTATGATGTCTTTGCAGTATTTTTTCACCCCCCCTCCCTCACTCCTTTCTCTGCCTTTGGTTCCTACAGGGCAGAAGGAAAATCGTCTGGAGACAGCCAAATTCTTCCTTGAGCAGCGCAGTTGTAATTGTGCACTATGCCCTTTGTGAGTGCTTCTTTCTCTTTTGAAATTCTCCAGTGGGTTCTTCAGCATCGCCCACCCTGTTGCTAGGACCACCCACTGTGCCCTTGCATGGCATGCTCAATATCCTCTGCCAGCTTCCTGGCAGCTCCTACTTGTTGTGCTTCACAAACTTCCTGTTGAGGGTCCTCTCACCCTGGGGTGGAGCAGGCCCATCACGGGGCTCCCACCTGCTTGCCTGCCATGCTGTCCACGCCAGTGCCTAAGAAACATCACCTCTGCTCCACTTTCAGTGGGAACCAGGTTTTTCCACCCCTACCCACAGCCTTTTCTCTTTGCTTTACTACCTGAAGCAATTGCACTGGACCTCTTGCTCACCTTTATGTTTCCCAGTAAGAATCAGGCATGAGCCTCTGTGTCTTGTCAAATGTTCAGGGATACTACCAAGCTTTCTGAGTGGAAGCCTCCACAGTTTACTGATGGGGTAAGCATCCGCTTTCCACCTTCTGTGGAAGAAAAATGCACAGCACTCTGAGAACTGTCTCTAAGGAATTAATCACTATCAATCTTCCTTTCTACTCTCATATATGGAGGTAGGCAATGGGCTAAGGGGGTGAACTAGCACCTCTCTTTAGAAAGTGAATACATTTTCCAACTGCAGATTTCAGGTTGGGAGCCCAGGGCCTCATTGGAAATTGAGACAAAAAATAAAAGTTAAGTCAAACTTAGACTAGGCCTATGTAACATTCAGACATTTGGGTTATTTGAGTCAGTGAGTTCAGTGATTAGCACGAATCCTTACCATGTGGTAGACTAGATTGACTTCAGTATGATGTTGATAGATGTGATTAATATCTTAGAATTATTTTAGCTAAGGGTGTGTCATGTACCAAAAAACGATGAATGGAACATAGCTCAGTGTGGGAATTATGGGATTCAACTGGATAAGCAGGGGGAAAATGAAAGGAGAAGTATCATGCACATAGGAACTATCAGCATTTTTTAGACTTAATAAGTAAATGTCAGACCTAATGTATTAAGCTCTTTAAGCAAGAGACAAAAATGGATTTGTCAAGTCTTGGGGCTAATTCAAAGACAGTGTTACACTGTAACCTATACCTCGGAAATAATTTATAATAGCTAAATATTTACATAGTGCTTACTACATGCCAGGCACTGTTTTAAACCCTTTTATTGTATTTAACCCTTTTAACAATTCCACAAATAGACGCACTATTACTTCATTTTACAAATGTGGAAAATGAAGCACAGAGAGATCAAACAACCAGCACAAGGTTAAAGTCATGGAAAATAGGAGATTTAAGCCCTGATGTTTGATGCCAGACTATGCTATGCTTTCATAAACATTATCTTGTGATTTATGTTACAAATAAATCACATTATATAGCAGTTATAAAGTAATTCCAAAAGGTGGGCATATCAGACTCAAGCATACTCAGTGAATCACTTGGGTATGGGGTGATAGGGGCTGCCTAGAAAATAATAGGCTACTGTAGCTCCTGTTCCAGTTCCTTTTACCCCCTTCTGCTGGGTATGTTTTGTTTGCTATTTAATTTGCATCACAATATGTTAATTTCAAGAATAAATTTATTACCATTTTTCTAAAAGTAAACATAATTGAGGAGAAAATCAGCAAATGTCGCATTAAATAGAATAGACACGGCCTAGAGTCTTCATTTTTAAGGTATAAGAAGCTTTTATTGCTTTTATCTTACTTAAAAAGCAAGGTGGGCCTATGCTTGAAAAATTAGAAAATCTCTGCAAAAGGGAGAAGAAAGCATTCATAACCCAACTACTTGATGATAACCACTGTTAATATCTTAGTAACTGTCCTTTCAGGCCTATGCATATATATATATATATATATATATATATATATGCATATATATATATATATATGTTCATTTGCTGTGTGTGCATGTATTTGCTTCATTATTTATATAACATTTTTATTTTTGACTGGGGGAAGAGCAAAATTTCATTTTGGAATAAGAAATGCCAAGGGGACAGTCAGAAAAGAATAAAGCGAGTGGTGTGGCATCCTCTCTCCATCTTCTCAGTGGCCTGGGTTAAACATCTGTGCTACAAGTTCTTCCAAAGGCCCAACTGTTTTGTTTGGTTTGCTTGTTTGCTTACCTTGAGAGAATTATCAATCAAGCTCAGAATCTGTTAAATAAGATATAGCCTATCATCTATCTTTATTATGACCTAGAAGGACGGAGTCCAATTTAGACTCCTAGCCCTCTTCACACGCTCTACCCTGGAACTTGCCACCACCAGCACCCTGTCCTACTTCAATTTCCATTCCTGGCTTTGTCCTGCCTAGTGAGTAGCCTTGTGTACATTAGTATAGATACCTGTATCCCCACGGCCAAGCTCATTCCTCATCTGCCACATCCTCCCCTCGTCACCTCTGGGCCTCTTCTTGGCCATGTATGTGGCTCACACTGGCCCTGGAAGTAAGTTTGGAGCCTCTGGGCAGGGAGTCATGGAGTCCAATGATTGTGATCTAGCATATGGTCTAGATGGGGCTTGCAGGCTCAGACTGGTCACTTGTTGTTGGCTGTGGGAACTCCTTCCCTTGCCAGGAAGGATGTGGCTAGAAGCGAGAAAGATCAAGATCTTCATGTGTTCTCTATATGAGGTGCTGATGAAAATAAATTATTAAGTATATACACCTAGAGATGTTCTCTAAATTATGACTATAGAAAGTAAATTAAAAGGGGGACTGTATAGCTTTAGTATGCCAACACCTACATCTGCAGAATCAGCATGTTTTATGTGCGCTCTTGCCTTTAACTGAAACAACCTTCATCAGACATGTGCCCTTTAACTTCTGCTTCATTCAGAGCTGCTCAGACATCATCTAACCTTCCCTTTCGATCTAATCTATGCCAAGTACACCCACCTCTCCAGCACTGTGTAGCCTCTCATCCCTACTTTTCTTCTTAGAAAATAACACTAAATGAAATTGCAGTACCTGTATTTGTTTACTGTCTTTCTGCCCCACTAGAATTCCATGGAAAATTAGTTAATCTTATTTGTCACTGTATCTATTGTGCCTAGAAAAGTGCCTGCCACCCAGTGGGCATTCCCTAAGTATTTGCTAAATTAATAAGCAAATTACTAAGTTACAATTAAAAACACACATTACTCATATATAGAATTCTGATATTAATTTCTACTTCCTTTTAACTAAGAAATGGGGGCAAATAACTTTGGAATTAAGTCTGTTCTGCAATCTGAATTTTAGTTTCATAAAATAAAACATAAAATTAATTTTTAAAAATTAGGATATAATATTAGAAACCAATGCATTGGCTAATCACATAAGCAGCGAAATCTCGGCTCAACCAAACAGTCAACAAAGAAGGACTGTAGGCCAGGTGTGCCAACCTGGTCTATGCTGTCTTACTTCCTTCTTCTGGCAGGAAAGGAGATATCAGGCTGTAGGAAAGGAGTAGGACAGGCTACTTCCTCAAGCACTAAGTAAAGTATCATTCCATGCTGTGGGCAAAAGGAGACAGGGGCAGGTCCAGGTGCTGGTCAGGAGAGACAGTCCACTTTCAAGAGGGGAGGCTGAGCTGAGGATCCAGGACCTCTTTCTGTACCACTGCTAGTAGTTCTGACCTCCATTCTGACAGCTCACAGACACAGCACCCCATTTTGCCTCCAGCAGGAGAAGACAATAAGATGAAGAGGCTGTCAACATAGAACCACTAATGACCAGTTTCAATTTAATTGCAGAAAGGGAGAAAAGATCAATCATTTAAGTTGCTTCATTGTCTAAATGAAACAGTGTTTTGGTTGATGAAACATGAACCTAAACTCCTACCTCAACATATTTAAGATGGGAACAAAATGGCAGTATCATGGTGATGGGCGTTTAGATGCCTACATTGTTTTCGTCTACAAAACTGGCTTTCCTGCCACACCCAAGCTCTTAGCTGGCCTGATGGAGCTGATTGACAGACACAGCTCACTCCAAAGGAACAGTAGTTTCTCAAGGAATGAATGATTTGCTGTTTAAATCCTCTGCTTAAAATCAAACATAAATTGAATATCAGAAGAATCAAAAATACGGTTTGTGGTTTTGAAAGCATTTCTTTGTGATTTTTGCTAAAAAGAAAAATGCCAAAAAAATTTTTAAAAGACTTTGAAACAATTGTCAGGCACGGTGGCTTATGCCTGGAATCCCAGCACTTGGGGAGGCCAAGGTCGGGGTATCACTTGAGGTTGGGCATTTGAGACCAGCCTGACCAACATGGTGAAACCCTGTCTCTACTAAAAATATAAAAATTAGCCGGGAATGGTGCCAGGTGCCTATAATCCCAGCTTCTCAGGAGGCTGAGACAGGACAATCACTTGAACCCAGGAGGTGGAGGTTGCAGTGAGCTGAGATCACGCCACTGTACTCTAGCCTGGGCAACAGAGTGAGACTCATTCTCAAAAAAAAAATGTTGAGACAATAGTTGTAAACTAATGTAATCCATCTTAAAATCTTTAATTAATAGACTTTATTACAGAAAAATGTATTATTGATAAGTACTATTCAAAATAATACAGATAATATGAATGTGCTCTTGTTCTGTTTTTATGTATCTATTATATATAATGAATACTTTCCTGTATGTGCTGAATTCTTGTTTTTAGAAATATTATTTAATAGTAGAGAACACGTAGGGAAGAATATGAGTTGTTACACCATATGGGTCTTTCCTAAAAGCACAAAAAAGACTCTGTCATGCTGTTTCTTAGAAGAGGCAACAGGAAAATCAGAGGGCCAGGGTGAGTTTGCTGAAGTTGGTTGTGAACTAAGCCACAGGCTACCAAGGCTGCTGTGAGTGGGTATCCCTGAGAATTGAAGTCCAGGATTGTTTCTTAGCCCTATAGCCACTTTTGTGCTCTGGTAACTTTCTCATTAGATTGCCATCATGTTAACTGCTTAGTGGCAGATGATCCTTAAGTCACACAACCTTTGCTGTGGGCCATATTGCTGAGTGGTGCTAGCCCTTACACTCAGCTTGGTCCCATCTGTCCAGACAGGTGTTTGTAAACCTGAGTCTGATTCTACTGCTGCAGAGAATGTTCCAGGAAATGTACCCTTTAATCCCTGGCCCCAGCCAGTCCTTTATCACTGGCATGGAGTAGAGGACCTCATTTGAGGACCATCATAGGCTCTGACTGGAGAAACCACATTTGTAACAATTTTGACATAAGCAGAAGTTGAGCTCCTGATAATTACTATTCCATGAAACCAACTGAGACTCAAAACTACAATTAAAAAGAAATGATCTTCCATGTTTGATGACTTTCACACTGCATGATACTATTAAATAACCATCATTAGCTACTAACACATGTACTACCCATTTTCCAGAGCCCTTTCTCTGCCAACAAATTTAAGACCAAGAGTGATCAATGAATGAGTCATCAGCATGATAATTGTTGATACGGGACATGCAAATTGAAATTATTTAGAATAATTTAAATGTATTAGGAATTATTATACATGACGATATTCCCCAGATATTAAAGCTCTACTTCTAAGGAACCCACAGTTCATTTCTTTGCATCTACATTTTATGATCCAGAAAAGAGGAAAGTACTATCCATGGGATGCCTTGACAAAATACAACAGGGTGATTTGGGGCAATTTTGTAGGTACTGCACTCGATGCTGGAGATAGAAAAATAAATAAAATATAAGCCCCTCGTCTCCACAAGCTTACAAATTTATAAGAGGGTACAGACAAGTACACAAAAAGCCACAGTACAGTGTGATGAATATAATAATCAAAGTGTGCACCTGGTACATGATAGCACAGGGGAGTAGAGCCTGTAGGAGAAAGTTAGAATGAGAGAAGAAAATCAGTCTGCTTAAGAATCTGCAACTTCCTAAATTGGAACATTTCATTCTCTCTTTCAGGAAAACATCTCCTTTCTTCTTTTGATATCACAGAGGCATAGGAAAGATGGTAACCAAAGAGGACTGAGAAAACAAGCTCTTCCTAATCTTTCCAAGGTTTGAGACACATGAACTTAAAAAAAAAGTTTTTAATAAGACAGGAAGATTATTGAATCCAGACTACTCACTGGCTGTGGTTTTTGCAAATTTAAGTGATCTCATGCTTGTATCAGTTTTTCTGTTTTTTTTTTAATCCCAAATCCACAGAATATACATTCTTCTCAGCACCATATCGGACTTACTCTAAAATTGACCACATAATTAAAAGTAAATCACTCCTCAGCAAATGTAAAAGAACAGAAATCATAACAGTCTCTCAGCAATCAAATTAGAACTCAAGATTAAGAAACTCACTCAAAACCACATGACTTCATGGAAACTGAACAACCTACTCCTGAATGACTACTGGATAAATAATGAAATGAAGGCAGAAATAAAGATGTTCTTTGAAAACAATGAGAACGAAGACACAACATACCAAAATCTCTAGGACACATGTAAAACAGTGTCTAGAGGGAAACTTATAGCACTAAATGCCCATATTAGATGTGAGAAAAGATCTAAAATCAATACCCTACCATTATGATTAAAAGAACTAGAGGAGCAAGATCAAACAAATTCAAAAGCTAGCAGAAAACAAGAAATAGATCAGAGCAGAGTTGAAGGAGATAGAGACACAAAAAACCCTTCAAAAAATCAATAAATCCAGGAACTGGTTTTTTGAAAAGATCAACAAAATAGATAGACCACTAGCCAGACTGGAGAGAGAAGAATCAAATAGATGCAATAAAAAATGATAAAGGTTATATCACCACTGATTCCCCAGAAATACAAACTATTATCAGAGATTACTACAAGTACCTCTATGCACATAAACCAGTAGATCAAGAAGAAATGGATAAATTCCTGGACACTTACACCCTCCCAAGACAAATAAGGAAGAAGTTGAATCCCTGCATAGATCAATAACAAAGGCTGAAGTTGAGGAAGCAATTAATAGCCTACCAAATCAAAAAAAGTCCAGGACCAGATGGGTTCACAGCCGAATTCTACCAGAGGTACAGAGACGAGCTGGTACCACTCCTTCTGAAACTATTCCAGACAATACAAAAAAAGGGAACCCTCCCTAACTCATTTTATGAGACCAACATCATCTGGATACCAAAACCTGGCAGAGACACAACTAAAAAAAAATTTCAGGCCAATATGGGTGACGAACATTGATGCAAACATCTTCAATAAAATACTGGCAAACAGAATCCAACAGCACATCATAAAATCTTATCCATCATGATCAAGTCGGCTTTATCCCTGGGATGCAAGGCTGGTTCAACATAAGCAAATTTATAAACATAATCCATCACATAAACAGAACCAAGGACAAAAACACATGATTATCTCAATAGATGCGGAGAAGGCCTTCAACAAAATTCAACAGGTCTTTATGCTAAAAACTCTCAATAGGCTGGGCACAGTGGCTCATGCCTATAATCCCAGAACTTTGGGAGGCTAAGGCAGGTAGCAGTCCCAGCTACATGGCAGGCTGAGGCAGGAGAATCACTTGAACCCAGGAGGTGGAGGTTGCAGTGAGTTGAAATTGCTCCATTGCACTCCCGCCTGTGCAACAGAGAAAGACTGAGGGTCATTAAAAAAAATAAACTCTCAATAAACTAGGTATTGATGGAACATGCCTCAAAATAATAAAAGCTATTTACAACAAACCCACAGCCAATATCATACTGAATGGGCAAAAGCTGGAAGCATTCCCTTTGAAAACCAGCACAAGACAAGGATGCCCCCCTCTCTTACCACTCGTATTCAACATTGTATTGGAGGTTCTGGCCAGAGCAGTCAGGCAAGAAAAAGAAATAAAGGTATTCAATTTGGAAAAGAGGAAGTCAAATTGTCTCTATTTGCAGATGACATGATTGTATATTTAGAAGACCCCATCATCTCAGCCCAGAATCTCCTTAAGCTGATAGGCAACTTCAGCAAAGTCTCAGGATACAAAATCAGTTAGAATGGCAATCATTAAAAAATCAGTAGACAACAGATGCTGGAGAGGATGTGGAGAAATAGGAACACTTTTATACTGTTGGTGGGAGTGTATATTAGTTCAACCATTGTGGATGACAATGTGGCGATTCCTCAAGGACATAGAACTAGAAAAAGCCTTTGACCCAGCAATCGCATTACTGGATATATACCAAAGGATTATAAAACATTCAGTTATAAAGACACATGCACATGTATGTTTACTGTGGCACTGTTTACAATAGCAAAGACTTGGAACCAACCCAAATGCCCAACAATGATAGACTGGAGAAAGAAAATGTGGCACATATACACCATGGGATACTATGCAGCCTTAAAAAAGGATGAGTTCATGCCCTTTGCAGGGACATGGATGAAGCTGGAAACCATCATTCTCAGCAAACTGACACAAGAGCAGAAAACCAAACAGTGAATGTTGTCACTCATAAGCAGGTGTTAAACAATGAGAACACATGGACACAGGGAAGGGAACATCACATACCAGGGCCTGTTGGGGGTTGGGGGGTGCTAGGGGAGGGATAGCAGGGGATAGGGGGATTGGGGAAGGCTAACATTAGGAGCAATACCTAATGTAGTTGGGGGGGGATCTATGCAGCAAACCACCATGGCATGTGTTTACCTATGTAACAAACCTGCACGTTCTGCACGTGTTCCCCAGAACTTAAAGTATAACAAAAAAAATAAAATAAAAAATTGAGATCTGAGGGAAAAACAGCTCTCTAACTGGGCTTCTGCTTTTAATATAATTTGAAAATAGCTGCAACCCAATCCAGCCTCTTGGTGGCCCAGAAATGCCACCTTTTTTGTTTGTTTGGTTTGGTTGTTCATAGATTAGTTGACGTATACAATGATTAGAAATACATGACTGGGCTGAGCACAGTGGCTCATGCTGGTAATATGAGCACTTTGTGAGGCTGAGACAGGAGGATTGCTTGAGCCCAGGAATTCCAAACCAGCCTGGGCAATGTAGGAAGACCCCATTTCTACAAAAACCTTGAAAATTAGCCAGGCATTGTGGTGCACACCTGTAGTCCCCAGCTACTCCAGAGGCTAAAGTGAGAGGATCACTTGAGCCTGAGACATCAAGGCTACAGTGAGCTGTGATAGCACCACTACACTCCAGCCTGGGTGGCAGTGCAAAACCCTGTCTCAAAAAAATTTTTTTTAATTAAAAAATAAATATATGACTGAAAAATGTAATAACACTGCATAGCTCACATCCATCTCAGTCCCTCTCTCTTTCTCTTGTGCTTTTTTAAATTGAAGTAAAACCCCATAATATAAAATTCATAATTTAATCATTTTTAAAGTGTACAATTCAGGGATTTTTAGCATATTCACAGTGTTACACAATCATCACCACTATCTGATTCCAGAACATTTTCATCACCCAAAAAAGAAACCTCATACCCATTAGCAGTCTTTCCTCATTCCCCTCTGACCCTAGCCCCTGGTAACCACTAATTTACCTTGTCTCTATGTATTTGTCTACCCTGGGCATGTCATATAAATGGAATCATTCCATACATGGCCTTTTGTGTCTGGCTTCTTTCCTTTGCATAATGTTTTTAAGGTTCATCTATGTTGAAGCATATATTAGGACTTCATTTATTATTATGGTTGAATACTATTCCATTGCATGGATATACCACATTTTATTAATTCAGCAATTGACGGATATTTGGGTTGTTTCTAATTTTTGGCTATTATGAATAGTGCTGCTATGAATAATCATGCACAAGCTTTTGTTTAATTACCTGTTTTCAATTTTGAGGAGCAAATAGAAGTGGAATTGCTGACTCTTATAGTCATTCTAGTTTAAACTTTTTGAGGAATCGCCACATTTTTTTTTCTAAAGTTGCTGCATCATTTTCTTATTCCCATCAACAATGTATGAGTGTTCTAATTTCCCCACTTTCCCACTAATATTTAATTTCTGCTTTTAAAAATTTTATTATAGCCATGCTAATGGGTGAAATGTAGCATTTCATTGTTAGTATCTTTGTACAGGTAAATAATCCATCATAGAAAGCACTGCAAAAGGAAAGAAAAAAAAGCATTCTCATGTCAGGTCTTAAGTTTTCTTGTTTCGCATATGAGGCTACAAAATTGAGAGGTTTTCCCTAAGATGAGCTGAAAGTGAACTTAATGAAATTCTGAACAGCAGAGCTATTTTTCACTGACTCCCATCAGACTCCCCAAAGAGCAACCATGATCAAAGCCAAGACATCTACATAATGACTTTTGAAATGCAGGCTCCTAGAGGTATAGATAGTTGTCTTCAGTCAGTGACTGGCAGAGGCATCTAAACCATTATATGAGATTTGGCTAGTAAACTGCTCTTCTGGGATTCTGGGGCAATACCCACTTTCTTTTTTGAACTTAATGAACATTTATTTTCTCTCCTTATGTGGTGAGTTTGTAAAGGAAAAATAAATATAACTAAACACCAACTCTACATTCTACTTTAAAGAAGGCAATTTGTTCAGGTAACACAATGGGTTAAAATAGTTTGAGCTTTATGAAACTTCAGATTCCATCCTAGCACATTTCTCATTAATAATTTAGTGTCCCTTGCAGACATTCCTATGAATGTCTGTCGTCATTTATTTTAATATTTGATTGCTATCATCAACACACTACAGAAGTTATTCTTTCCTTTTCAAGACATTTAGTTTTGAGACCTAGAACACATACAGTATATGTAAGTGATTACCTGGATAAAGCAATAAGACATTAGGAACTATACTTTTTTGTTTTTAATTTCTGCATCCATTTCTTCATTCTAGCCTACTACAAATAGCCTCCATTGCAGTTTAGCCTCTCCTTGCAGTAAACGCTACTGAGGGGAGAAAAATTGAGACTCATAGTACATGGGCAGGCCCAGCCTGGTTGAGGAGAAGGAGAAACTGGAGACGGCAAAGCTGGAAGGAGGCAGAGCACTAAGCTGCTGCGGGTCAGTCTTCCTGTGAACAGGCAAGTTTCAGACAAAGATTTGCAGGGATCTTACCGAGCAAAGCAGCGTTTTTGAAAAGGAACAAGGGAGTTGCAAGGAGTGTGATTCCTCCTTCCACAGGAATAGTTGGAAAGCCAGAGAGAGCCTAGGGTAGGAATGATGGGAAGTCCCAGGGGTCGTTTAAAATCCTGATAATCGAACATCCATTCTTTCTTACCGTTTTGATTACTAAATGAAGTCAGCGAGCTTCAGGCTTGCCTACATTGATGCATCTTAACGGTTTGGGCATGAGAACCAGCGCCAGGTCACACACCAAGTTTCAGAGAAAGCTGACATCCTAGCAATTCCTGGAAAAATTCGCATGTCGCCCTGCTACCTGGGGTTGGTGACAGGTCTGGTCAATGCAAGGTGCCACTCCCCAACCCCCATCCCCCACCTGGATTTAGAAGAGCTGTTGTCCCTGCCCGCCCAAGCCTTTAACTCTCCTCTCCCAGAGCCCGCCAACTCTCCAGGGTACAAAGTACAGCAGGGACGCGGGTGGAGCTCTTCTAAGCGGCACAGCCTTATCTTTCTCCAGGGAACACCTAGCTGGATTTCCAGCACCGCACCTGGCACGTTCTGGAGGGAATCTCAAGCTCCTCCAGAGCTCCCTGCCGGGCGTTCTCGTTTCTGCAGTCGATATTCCCGTGGGAGACGCGGGGGGCTCTGAGCGCTACAAGCTTTATTAAGAGATTTGCAGTGGTTCCCTCAGGTCCCTGAACACTCCCAACAGCCTAAGCTGCCTGCGGTGTTACAGCGCAGAAGCCCGTAAAGCATGGTGGTTGCCCTTTCTTCCCTTAACGCTCTCGGCTTAGGGTCACTTTCCGCGACTCTAAGAGTAATTGCGTGGGCACCAGTTCTGGGGCCAGGCCCCAAGAAGGGAGTTGGACCGCACGAAGAACGTCAGACTGTTACCAGACTGCACATGCACTTTGCACCGGCCATCTAAGCCTCGGTCTGGAGGTTGCGTGCTCCGGGTAAGGAGGGCGCAGAGCTTCCCCGGTGGGTCTGAGCTGCAGGGCAAGCGGGGATGGGAACTGGGAGTTTAAGGTTCTGGACTGAGGGACTGGGAAGGAGCTGGGGTCTCCAGAGAAAAGGGCAGCAACGGAGGGAAACTGAGATGAACTCCAGACATCCATGTTCATGGGTCCGTTTGAGTCTTTGCTTTCAGTAGGAAGGGGGTGGGATGGGACAGAATCTATGCCTTTGGTTCCCGCCCACCCTCCAGTAAGGCCGAGGAACTCCCTTGGTTCCTCTGAGAGAAAGGCAGATGATGCTGCGAGGGAACCCCGGAAGCAGCCGCTGAAGTTGGGCAGTGTGCAGGACTGGGAAGGAAAAAAATGGGAGGAGGAGGGACAAGCCACCTATGTGCTCTCCTCCCTCTCTTTCTCCACCCCACCCCCTTTTTTCGTAGCTGCTGACGTGCTGGCGGTGCCTATTAATCATTCACCAGCCCAGAGCCGTGCCAGCTAATGGCTGTGCCGCGCCGGACTCCCGCATCCTGGCCTCCCCTCTCCACCGTCGCATGTGCCTGGGCAACCCGAGCGGCTAACAGCAGCGCCCAGGCAACCGCTAGGCTGTGCGCCCGGCTGGCGCCGGTAGGAGCCGCGCTCCCCGCAGCGGTTGCGCTCTATCCATAGGCGCTGGGCGGCTGTGGGCTGCAGGCGAACGTTTGGGTGCGGAGGGAGAGTGCAGGCGGCGGGGGCGCGAGGAGAGAGCCCCAGCCCTGGCAGCCCCACTGGCCCCCCTCAGCTGGGATGTTCCCCAATGGCACCGCCTCCTCTCCTTCCTCCTCTCCTAGCCCCAGCCCGGGCAGCTGCGGCGAAGGCGGTGGCAGCAGGGGCCCCGGGGCCGGCGCTGCGGACGGCATGGAGGAGCCAGGGCGAAACGCGTCCCAGAACGGGACTTTGAGCGAGGGCCAGGGCAGCGCCATCCTCATCTCTTTCATCTACTCCGTGGTGTGCCTGGTGGGACTGTGTGGGAACTCTATGGTCATCTACGTGATCCTGCGCTATGCCAAGATGAAGACGGCCACCAACATCTACATCCTAAATCTGGCCATTGCCGATGAGCTGCTCATGCTCAGCGTGCCCTTCCTGGTCACCTCCACGTTGTTGCACCACTGGCCCTTCGGTGCGCTGCTCTGCCGCCTCGTGCTCAGCGTGGACGCGGTCAACATGTTCACTAGCATCTACTGTCTGACTGTGCTTAGTGTGGACCGCTACGTGGCCGTGGTGCATCCCATCAAGGCGGCCCGCTACCGCAGGCCCACCGTAGCCAAGGTAGTGAACTTGGGCGTGTGGGTGCTATCGCTGCTCGTCATCCTGCCCATCGTGGTCTTCTCTCGCACCGCGGCCAACAGCGACGGCACGGTGGCCTGCAACATGCTCATGCCAGAGCCCGCTCAACGCTGGCTGGTGGGCTTCGTGTTGTACACCTTTCTCATGGGCTTCCTGCTGCCCGTCGGGGCTATCTGCCTGTGCTACGTGCTCATCATTGCCAAGATGCGCATGGTGGCCCTCAAGGCTGGCTGGCAGCAGCGCAAACGCTCCGAGCGCAAGATCACCTTAATGGTGATGATGGTGGTGATGGTGTTTGTCATCTGCTGGATGCCTTTCTACGTGGTGCAGCTGGTCAACGTGTTTGCTGAGCAGGACGATGCCACGGTGAGCCAGCTGTCGGTCATCCTCGGCTATGCCAACAGCTGCGCCAACCCCATCCTCTACGGCTTTCTCTCAGACAACTTCAAGCGCTCTTTCCAACGTATCCTGTGCCTCAGCTGGATGGACAACGCCGCAGAGGAGCCGGTCGACTATTATGCCACCGCACTGAAGAGCCGTGCCTACAGCGTGGAAGACTTCCAACCTGAGAACCTGGAGTCCGGCGGCGTGTTCCGTAACGGTACTTGCACGTCCCGGATCACGACGCTCTGAGCCAGGGCCACACAGGGGCCCTGCGCCCGAGAAGG
Source organism: Cacajao melanocephalus (assembly GCA_963573385.1). NCBI lineage: Eukaryota > Metazoa > Chordata > Mammalia > Primates > Pitheciidae > Cacajao > Cacajao melanocephalus. The sequence goes on along the minus strand of CAUYLG010013039.1, from coordinate 46,917 downwards.
GAAGGCCGGGTGCGAAAGGGAAGGTATCCAGGGCGCCGTCTGGATAACATGGAGCTAGGATACCGCGAGCCTCTGGTGGAGGAACTCAGGCAAGGCGCGCAGCAATGGTAGAAGTGAGCGCTTTGCTTGTAAACTAGGAAGACTTTCAGGCTACCTTTTTCTGGATCTCCCACTTTCAGTTCCTTTCTCCACTGCACTTACTCCTCTGACCCTTCTATTTTCTCCACCCTGCAACTTCGATCCTTTCTTCTGCACCGTCCCGCCAGTGCAGATCACGAACTCATTAACAACTCAGTCTGATCCTCAGCTCCTCCAGACGTTATATGCTTGTTTAAGCTGAGCCACGGATACCGCCACGGATTTCCCTCGGGGTTAGTCCCTAGCTCTCCTTCAGCCCCGCCTAGCCATGCTGGGCCGCCGTCCGGGTTCTGCCTGGTGCCCCTACTGGAGTCTCGGGAATGTCTGCGCAGCCCTACCTTAAGGAAAGTCGGACTTGAGAAAGATCTAGGCAGCTGGTCTTTTCTCCTACTCTTGAGTGAAGGCGCACCTTTCCCTGCCCGCAACCCACCACTCTCACTCCACCCAGAGTGGAGGCAGGTGCTTCGTAAATAGGTCCCGCGCTTCGAACCCCAGGCTTTCTGGAGTCCCCATCCAGGCCCTCCTCTGGAGCAAAAAGGAGCTGAGAACAAGTCGCGTGAGGAGTTTTTATTAGTCTGCGGGGTCGGAGTGGGGGCTTGTAATAGGAATCACCCTCCTGCTGGGCGTTTTCAAAAGACCTGCCTGGGCGCTCTGGGGGGCGTGCCTATTCTGCTACCGGCAGGGCAGGAAAGTGCAGGGCGCACCTTCCCTTTCCCCGGGGTTCAGCTGCAGGGCTGTAGCTTGGCTTGGCTTTTTCTCTCACCCGAGCTTCCGGAAGAACAGACGTAAAAGTAACAAGAATCGCGGTTTCCTGCTCTGGTGTATCTCAAAAGACCCGGCACCCGGAAAGGGGGACCTAGGGCGACGTCTTCAGAGTCCGTCAGTGTTGGCTGTGTCGCCGCAACCTGCAGGCTCCAGAGTGCGGCCTGTCTGGCCTCTGAGGGTTGCTGCCTTTCAAGCTGTGCCTAAGAAGTTATTTTCTTGTTTAACATATGTATTTATTAATTTATTTGTGGTGTTAGAAAATGTGTCTCTGCTTTCCTTTTCTCTGCTTGCCTAGCCCCAGGTCTTTTCTTTGGGACCCTGGGGTGGGCATGGAAGTGGAAGTGGGGGCACTCTTCCCCACTCCCTGGGCCTCTTAAAGCCACTCCTCTTTGCTGGGCCCTTTTGTCTTATCCTTTCTTCCAGCTTTTCTATTTTTGATTGTGTTGAGTGAAATTTGGAGATTTTTCATACTTTTCTTACTATAGTCTCTACTTTGTCTCATTAGAATAATAAATAAATGATAATGTGAGTTATCCTCCTCTCCGTGCACAATGGAAAGTCCTGAACTCTTGGCTTTCCAGGAGACATATATAGGGGAACATCACCCTATATATGATTTGAGTGTATATATATATTAATACATATATGATGTGGACATATATAGACTTGTTTATCTTGCTCCACTGTCATAAGTCCATGAGTCTAAGTATAGCCACTAATGGTGACAGGTGAGTCTGGCTGAACACTTTCAGTTTCAGGAGTTCAAGCAGGACTCAAACCTCGAGCGGAGGAATCTAATTCAGACAGACTTTAATCACTGCTGAAGATGCCCCTGCTTCTTCTAGGTTCCAGCAGAGGCGATTCTTACATATGATCCAGTTAACATCACTTTTTTTGAGGACATTGAAAGTGGAATAATTTGTGTCTGTTTAATCTTATCAACTACTTTGAAAGACTGAGCAGGGTGAGGACCAATAATTTTAATTCTTTGTATTTCCTGCATTGCTTTAGTATGCTGGCTTGTACATCGTAGGTACTAAATACATGTTTGTTGGTTGATTGTTTAAGCCAGAGTGTTTGTTTTACAACGATCTGGAGATACTAAATCTGGGGTTCTCAGGTTCACTCACTGACATGATATACAGTGGTTGAAATCACTATTGAAAAATACGTTTTGTGTATATTTGCTTCAACAACTTTGTGCTTTCCTGAAAGCAGTAACCACGAGTTAAGATATCCCTAATGTTTTGTTTAAACTAATGAACAAATATGCTTTGGGTCATAAATCAGAAAGTTTAGATCTGTCCCTTAATAAAAATATATGTTATTACTTCTTTGGAAAATAGATTTTTAATGATTAAGAACTGTGAAATTTACAAATCAAAATCTTAATCGTTATCCTTCTAAGAGGATATAAATTTAGTGCTCTTAACCTGTTACCATTGTAATATTAACTAAATAAACAGATGTATTATGCTGTTCCAAGTTGTCTTTGCTATTTGAATTTCACTGTTTCAATGGATTACTTGGACACACACACACACACACACACACACTTAGTTGCCTTATGTTTCACTTAGATTTTAAGAAGAAAGTTTTCAGATTACTTTTGGGAATTTTACCAAGTTTGTGGTTATACCCTGAATTATTTTCTTAAAAAGAAAACTCTGCTAGTTCAAAAAAGGAGAGAGTGGGGAATAGAGAGAAAGAAGAAAAAGTTAAGCCAGGATGAATAGGAACCAATGCACTCATTTACACTCTGTTGTCAGAAAACTAACTGGATGATATCTCAATTTCTCACAGATTAAATTACTGTCTACCCTCACTTATAACCTCAGACTTTGTTTTGAGAGCTAGGTAACTGCTGATTTACATCATGAGGAAAGATAATGGGAAGAGAAAACTATCTCTTAAAGATGTCCCAGAAGGCAGTGAGTAAAAGAAATAGAAAAATCAGATTTCAACATAAGAGAACTTATTTTCTGCTTTGTTCAGTGATGGCCATATCCATCCCTGAAGAATGTAAGAAATCACTAGGGAAGTTTGTTGGTTTTTAATAGATTTGATATTTTTAGAGTAGTTTTATTTTCATATCAAAATGAACAAAAAGGAATATTTTCCAAGCAGGTAATAGCAGTGATTCCAGAAGCAGAGTTGGGGATGGAGAGTTCAATGCCTTCAAATACCCTATGACTCTGTGCTTTATATGGTTCTATACATCATCACAATAAGATTAGGGATAGCTGGACTTTTGTCATTTTTATTATTTTTTTTCACTTACTATGCAAGTCTGTTTTATTATTTTTAAAAGCTGCAGCAAGGTGGCAAATTAAACTCCTCATAACTTAGATGTGCAGAGAAAACATATTTTGTCGTTTGCTATTCCAAGCCCCTTCCAACACGTTAGCTGGGTGAAAAATCAAACAGATAGGCATCCAAATGAGCTGGATCATTTAAATAGCCATTAAAAAATTAAAAATTTTGTTTAAGTAAGTTTGGATTGTCTCTGAATCAGCCTCCTCTTTCTCTTCTGATATCCCTAAAATGGCTTTAGAATGAATATGAAGAGGAGGTTTTATGCATGCTAGTGGAGGAAGGAATAAGGTCAAGTCCTTGGGAAAGGGGCCCTCTCTTCCTTTTGCTCTCTGGGGCCAGGTCCTTTGCCTACCTGTCTGCTTCCTGGCTGCAGTTTGTTGAAATCTGCAGCTGTCAGAGCCTGTGAATCAACCTCTCAGCTTGGGGAGGCCTGCACTGCAGTTTCTGTGGACTGCAGCTTTCTCAAGTCTTCTATGACCCCGATAACAGCTCAGCGGTCTCCCCCAGCCTCTGCTGAGGAGTGATCTCACCCTGCCAGAGAGGCCACATGGTGAAACTCTTGGCTCAGTGACTACAGGGGACCTCAGTGGCTGTAGACTAGCAACCCTGAGAATCTGCTTGGTCTGACCATGCTCTCTTTGTTCTGTGGCTTTCAGGTCTTCTTCATCCATCTTTACTTTTGTCAACCTTACTTATTAAAACATTCCAGTCTCCTACCTCACCTTTACACTAGAGGAAAGTCACAGTAGCTGAGTCCTTCAGTCTTAGCCCTCAATGTGCTGTAGCAGGAAAAAAGTATTTAGCAATCCCTCCTGCTCCTCCCCTGAACACACACCTACCTGATTTCTAAGCATGTTTGTTTGCATTACCTAGAAGTTGGAGTCAAGTCCTCTCCTATCCTAATGTAATGAGCCTCTCCTCAGGGAGAGAGACTAAAATGAAACACGATTTACAGAAAAAGTCAAAATATATTAGTGTCTGTGAATTATTATGTTTCTTATAAGTGACGTTTGTGTTCCAAGAGTAACATTTCCCAGGCCATCTTCTTACGTAATACCCAAAGAAAAGGATGACATTTGAAAACCTTTGATTCCTTATCCATTTTAACTCTGACCATTGTACAACAATGTTGAACATGTAATTTTGGCCTGAGAAAAAAGGCAAGAATTTCACCTGGAGAATAGTATAGATGATTCATTTTGAAAACAGTAATATATTTCCAACCTATTTTAAACAAATAATAGAGATGTCATATCTATACTGCTCTGAAAAACACTTTAGCAATGGGATTCTGTTTTGAAAATTTTGTTCATTCCTGTTTTTATTCCAACATACCACATCGGAGTGTGATATTAAACTAATTGATAGACGTTCATTTAACTTTTGCCTGTAACACACGGAACGGTGGTGGGTGCTTATAAAATACAATATTGCAAAGTCTGTGTTTCTCTCTTATTGGACCACACAACTTTGAGCTAATGAGAACCTCTTTCACATACTCAGATGGATATCTCGCTTTTCATGTAATAAATTTCAGTTTGTTGGCTTTAAAAGAAGGCAGACAGTTTCAACATTGTTGAAGTAACCTGGTTTCCCAAGGGGAAGGCAGGTACAGAGATAATGTTGTAAGTGATCATTTATTCTTTTGTTAAATATCTGGAGACCGGGTATTATAGTGAGCATACTTATAAAATGACTGTGTTAGGAATGATCAAATATAGCCCAGCTTCTGATATAAACTAGAAAGGAAAGGGCTTTGCAGGTATGACAAAGTGGAAGAGGCCTAGGAACTGAATGAGCCAGTTAGAATTAAAATATCAAAATGCCTGCTTGTCATACTATTGGGGAGACAGGAACATCATCTAAGAAAAGATAGGATTTTAAATAAAATCACTGAATTTGGTAAAGTGTTCACTTTATAATAAACATACATACCTTAAGCTCAATCTGGTTACCCATAAACCAGAAATACTATACGCATTTAAGACTGAGACTACAGGCATGTTACCAGAACTCTGCAGTAATAAGGAACTTAAAACTTTAAAAATAAATACCTCTTTAAGCCAGGTTAATCTAAGTCTTCAATTTTGAGTGGATAAGAAGTATAAAAGGAAATGAGAAGTGGGAAATGCTATCAGCTAGCATATTAACTCTTCACTGAAGTTTAACTCTGGCCCACCCTCAGTGCCTATATGCTTGGAAATGTTAACGAGGAAGATTTCAAGTATTCCCAGCTTTAAGAATTTAAGAATACAAAGACTTAACTAAATGCTAGATTCCACTTGAAGGAGGACATGTTATACAGAGCAGGTCACTGTAGAATATTATGTACAAAAACAGTTCTGACTTTCAAAAAATAATACCGATCTCAAAAGACAACTGATACTTCACTTAAATTTAAAAAGAGAGAGAGAGAGAGAAAAAAAAAAGCAAGACATGGTAGGCAAGCAGGACGATATTTTACAATAGCACGCATGACTTACATAACTATTCTGGGAAAGGATGTCCAAATATTGATGAATAATAGCTCTCTGTTCTTTCTGTCTCTACAACCCTTGAACAACTTATTAATCTAGCTAATCTTATTAGCAGTGGCAAAATGTCTATTCAAAGTCAATAATTAAGTTAAACATTCTCCTTTATGTCCAATGAGCCACTGTAACTAACAAACCAAAATGATGTCTGTGTGTCTTTTTCAAAAGACCTTCAAGTCTCCCTATATATAAACTCTGGTACCTAAAATTAACACACACACACACACACGCACACACTTATTAATTAAACAAAAAGGAACTTCTTAGGCATTGGTGAAATAGAACTTCAAGCCTGTCTTTTTTTCCCTTTTCCCTTTTTAAGTCCCATTTCTACCCCTTCTTTCCCTAGTTCAGGACCTCATGTTGTCTGATTTTCCCCACTTCTCCCAATAAAGTTCTTCTCAGAAAAGAATTTCCTTTGATTTACAGTTTACATAACTGACAAGCCTTCAAGTATCATTTCTCCAGAAGCAGGACTTTCTAATATGGGCATAGTATCAGAAAATCAGGCAGCAGAATCCCTAAAATCACATAGTCCTCTAAGGTAAATATTTCTCAAAAAGTGATCCACGATCCCAGCATCAGAATCACCTGAGAACTCATAAAAAATGCCGGGCCTCTGTGCCCCACCCACCAATATTTTGATTCATTATGTCTGGGGTAAATCTCAATTCTCAGTGATTCTAAAAGATAATAAAAGTTTGAGTACTAATGATTTAAGTGTTAAGAGCATGGAGTTTTCCACCAGCAGATGTGGCTCTGCTTTATTTGTTGTGTAATACTGAACAATTTAATCTTTGTGATGCATATTTTGCTCATCTGTAAGGTTCAAGATAATGACATCTCTTCCATAGGGCTGTTGTGATGAGACAATGCATATCAAATGCCAAATCAGTCAGAACTTTTTTAGTATGAAAACTCTACTAGCTCACATGTGTGAAAAGTCTTGAGAAGATCTGGCTTCAGGGTGCACTTTATCTACAACTCACTAGAATCTTTTTTCAGTCTCCATTTCTCATCTCTAACTTGTGCCATGTTGGCTTCAAACTCAGTCTGACTATTCTTTTGTAACAAGATAGATGCAGAAAGTAAAACATGTCATCTTTCCAGGTTCAAATTTCAAAGGAAAGAGAAAATGTTATTTTCTCTATTGGGCTGCCTGAGAAACTTTATGTGTTGGGAGGCAACCCTCTCTGGGTTTCTTGTCCTCCATACCTGTTGCTGAGAATGCCAAGAATGTGACGCCCTGACTGCTGACTGTTCTGTACCTGGATTATTTCTCAAAGTTGTGTTTGCAGTGAGCGATCTTGAGCAATCAGCTAACGTCTCTTTCAACGTCAGAAAGAGGCTCGGTTTCTGCTTGCTATAAGATGGTAGTTTCTCCAAGATCAGTGTCCCTCAATTGTGACAAAAACCCAGTGCTGCACAGGATCCATCTGAGCTCATAGCACATCACCCATATGAGGATAGGAGGCAAAGAGAACTAATGCAAATCATGCTTACTGCCTATGCCATTAGCAATAAAGTTCTTGCCCGACCCAGGAATCTTGAATCTTCTGCCAGCCTCTATGAAACAGCAACAGACTAACTTATTAGCTTGTAAGAAAGGTGAGTAAAATTCCGGAACATGACAGCATCTACCACTGAATTCATTAGCAAGGTCTGGGAAATATGGCTGGCTGGCCTGGATGATATAATCTACCCTTGGAGCTAGCATTGTCAACTTATCCAGAAGTGGGAGGGTAGCAGGGTGGATTTCAAGAGGAAAATGAGATAAAATTACCCAAAGTATGTAATGAATGGTAGTTGCAAGGCAACGAACAAACAGCAACAATAAAATCAAGCACCATCTACTACTGCCAGGCCTATTAGGAGCTGAGTAAGTTGAAGATATTATTAATAATCATTATTGGTGTTCTACAAGAGGAAGTCGAGAATTGATGTGATTCAGGTTGTGAAATGCTTCTGCATGATCTAGCCATATAAAATTATTTAGATAGTGTTAGATTTACTTTAAACAAAAACTTTGCTTCATTTCTTTGCATTAAGTACCACTGAAAGCTGCGTGAAATATATTTGTATTTATGCCATTTTTTTCTATGATAAAAGACACTAGTGTTGTTTATTTGGGAAATTCAAAATATCTCATAAATGTTAAAAGGATTTTGATCTAGAGATTAACAGATTCCATACGACCTCAAGAAAATTAATCACTCTTTGCATTAGATTCTACATCTTTAAAATCAGATTAGATATTAATCCAGGTTAGTAATAATTTGTTATGTTTTATAAGAGTAATGATATTTAAATGTTTAAAAATAACTTGATAAAATCATTTTAATGTTACACACAGCATAGTGTTAAGCATATTGAAGATGTTATTGAGATTAGACACACATAGGAATAAAACCCAAAGTGTTATGCAAAGGTTTGGCAGGGGCTGATATGAAGCTACACTTTATCATCAACAATTGGGGGAAAGTTTGCTTTAAATACAATTTTAAGTAATATAAACAAGGTATTTATAAATAAAAGTAATATAAATAGAGGTATTAAAACCACAACCAGAGAGAGTTACCAATGATAAGTAAAATAGTATCCAAATAAGCTTCCTTTATTTTTACTGTGGCTTATACATATATCTATGCCACACATTTGGGGCCTAAAACACCATTGTGAAGATAACCAATTCCCATGAATTAGACTGACAGTTCAGTTCCCTTCAGATTTTATAGCAGTTACATAAAACTGTCAGTATCTAGAGTTTAAAATATAGCAGCAGGGCAGGCAAAGAAGGAAAGAGAAGTAACATTTACTCAGTACCTACCTTGTAAGTGGCACATTTTGCTAGGTGCTTTACATTTTATCTCATTTAGTTTTCCCCAAGATTCCTATGAATTAGAAATCTTCATTTCTCATACAAGGAAGGGTTGTGTGTGAGTATGTGTCAGAGAGAGAGAGACTTGTCCAGTACATAAAAGCTGATAGGTGACAGAAACAGAACTAGGAGGACTAGAAACCAGACCTATTTGACTCCAAGAACCATGATCCTTCTATTATGTCAATTAAAGTCCTTTTAAATCTAAAACTGGGAAAAGTTTGACTATTGTTTCAGGATTCCCACATTACAGTGACCAAAACCAAAATGTACCACCCTACTCATGATCTCTACCTAAAGCATAAAATAAATAATTGGTAAATACTAAATAAGCTATAATGCTTCCCACAGAAATCAATCAGATTGCTTAGGAGAAACACTATTTTCACTGCTAAGTAAAATGTGTCCATTTCAAGAACTTTATATGATACACATAAAGCCACACCATACATGCCCCTCCCTCCAATGAGGGAAGTTGTGCCACAGTGCAGTGATTAAGTAGGTGGGATCAGGAATCAGAATGCATGGTTTAGCATCTTGGCCTTGGAAAATCACCAGTTGTTGTTTAAAGAAAAATCTTAGACAAATTATGTTTAATAGAGTTTAATTGAGCACTGAATGATTCACAAATTGGGCAGCCTTCAAATGAGAACAGGTTCAGACAGACTCTAGTGTAGCCACATGGTGAAAAATTTATGGACAGAGAAAGAAGGTGGGCTACAGAAAGTGGAAGTGAGGTGCAGAAGCAGCCAAGTTGGCTGCAGGCCAGTGTTTGCCCCATTAGAACATGGTTCAAATGGTTAGCCACCTCTGATTAGCCAGAACTCAGTGACTGGGACAACAATAGGTTACAGTTTGTGTGCACATCCACTGAGGTTACAGTTCACTATGTACAGAGAAACTTTTAGGCCAAACTTAGAATATATACGGAGGCAGCTTTGGGCTAAACAGTTCCTCCCTTTTGGTCATCATCTCAATATTGAGAGATTGACCAAAACTTTAGGCATTGATGTGACTCTGTCACCATTTAAGTGTACTTACTTGGTCTTAAATTTTACTGGAAAATAATAGGACAGTAGGTTTGTAAGGTAGAAACAAGGACTTCAGGTTTTTTGTTTAGCAATTTCCTCTTTTCATCAGGTTCTCACTTAGGTGAGAGTGCGAGCAAAACGTAGTGCCTAAGTGCCATACTCAGTTACCATCATTTTGAGTTTCTGATCTCACCATATCATCCTAAGTTATGGTGCCCAATTTTTTTTTGAGCTTTTATCATTACAGTTGAAGAAAGACCATTTGACATCCTTGAGATGGCTACATGCAAACATTTAAAACTGTTGAGAGAATACAGTGCACCTGGGAGACTATTATGTCTATCAGGAGGATAATATCAAGAGTTTGGTGTGCTCCGTAGCCAGGTCCCAGTGAACCAAAACAACTAAAATCAAATAGATCAAAGAATGAACTAGATAAAAAGTCTCCTATTTTCAACCAAGCAGCCTGCTCATTAATCTCCTACTACTGAATCTCTAACACCCAACATATGCCTCTATGTGCAACTAGAAGTATCCGCAATGGCTTCTCTGTTTAGCCAGCAAGTCATCTAGAGCAATTCTGTTACTTAGCACAACTTTAACAAGAGAATTTAAAATCTGTTGTGAAACCACAGCCTTTGCAGTAGAATCTGTTATAGCGCCCAGCATGAGAGATAAATTACTGACTATTGCCTCATTTACTCCAAACCATGGAAAAAGAGATCTAACAAATGATGCCCATCCAGAAGAGCGAAGGCCTCCTGGCAATGTACTCTCTAACTTATGGAGGCAATGTTCCCTTTAATCTATGATGTAGGTTAAAGAGTGAACCAATGTTTTGTTTCTGATCAATTATGAAACAACAAAGGTGCCACTGATTCTGTCTTGCAGCATCTGTCTAGGTATTGAGAACATATCTCTAGGCCTCACTATTACCATCTATCCAGACCTCTAAATCTAGAGGCTTAAAGCCAAAAACATACATAAGCTCACAGTCAAATTAAGCAGTTATTGAATTATATTTAACCAACAATTTTGAAACCGTTCCTATTTTACCAACAACTTAAAAAGTGGCTTCACTTACCAAACATCATATACAAATTATACATATCATATACAAATAACACTATCCAGACTGCTGAATCTAGAGGCTCAAAACCAAAAACATGCATAAGCTCACTGTCAAGTCAAGCAATTATTGAATTATATTTAACCAACAATTTTGGAGCTGTTCCTATTTTACCAACAACTTAAAAACTAGCTTTATTTACCAAACATTATCACATACAAATAACACATATAGACATATAGATATAGAGACACATGACAGAAGCAGATTTACAGCTTTCAGAAAGTATTCTCATTTGCTGGCTTTCAGTTATCCCCCCTCATTCAGACTATCACTCTTTTAATTACCAGTTTCATTGCCCTAAGCAATTGTTAGCTAGGCAACCCTAAATTTGCATTTCTAAAAGGACAACTCAGGTGAAACAAGAAACTGTGTATTTCAAAAGCACACAGCTAAGATTTTAGGCCTAAATATAAAAACATCATTTGTTCCAACCAAGGAAAACCTGATGTAAGTAAAAGTTCAGTTAAGAGGAAATGGTTAGAAAAATCACCTTAAAGAAACAAATGACTTGTTATGTAAATTTTAAACAATGGTAAGAGTTTCTAATGTCCACAGACAGATACCCTTACATATGGAGGTTTCTTTTATAGATGTAAATTTCTTTTACAAAAAGGTTTTAAGATAGCCAGTTAGAAACCTGAAAAGTGCATTTTGGAGATCAATTTAGTTCAATAGGTAGTTTTCTAAGCTACTATTTCTTATTTAAAATTACGAAGTTCAAAGTGTCACCCATTAAAAAATAGGGCAAAGATAGCTTATTTTTATTTTATTTTTTTTTATTTTTATTTTTGAGTCAGAGTCTTGCTCTGTTGCCGAGGCTGGAGTGCAATGGCATGATCTTGGCTCACTCCAACCTCCACCTTTCAGGTTTAAGCAATTCTCCTGCCTCAGCCTCCTGAGTAGCTAGGATTACAGATGCCCACCATCACGACTGGCTAATTTTTGTATTTTTAGTAGAGTCAGGGTTTCACCTTATTAGCCAGGCTGGTCTCTTAGCTAGACTGGTCTCGAATTTCTGAACTTGTGATCCACCAGCCTCAGCCTTCCAAAGTGCTGGGATTACAGGTGTGAGCCACTGCACCAGCATTTTCTATACCTCGAGTTAGCATGACTAGATCTGAAAAAGACACAAGCCTACTTTGACTAAAGGCCTACCTTTTATCAACACTTTATTCAGGATAGCATTCTTTTCAACTTTGGGGTGGGATAGTAACTAAGCCAAAGGTCAGCAACTAATTTTTCTTATCAGTTACTTACTTTTTTTAAATCTTTTATAGCCTTTTTCAAAAACAATAAAAATACTGAAATCTTTTTAGAAGGTTTTGCACATCAAGAGGAATCCCTAGATGAGACTAATTTGGAAGCCCTCATTTTCAAATGCACTTCAAGTGCAGTGTTGTTCATTTGGAACATTGCAGTGTAATTTTAAATTACCTTTAATAAGATTTTGCCATTTCTATGAGCATTTGCTGCTTTGGGGCCTAAAACTTATACCTATAAATGTGGGCAGAGCTGAAAGGTAGAGTACTAAGTTCTTTTTATTTATTTATTTATTTTTAAATTGCATTTTAGGTTTTGGGGTACATGTGAAGAACATGCAAGAGTGTTGCATAGGTACACAGGTGGTAGTGCGATTTGCTGCCTTCCTCCCCATCACCTATATCTGGCATTTCTCCCCATGTTATCCCTCTCCAACTCCCCGCCCCCTGCTGTCCCTCCCCTATTTTCCCCCACAGACCCCAGTGTGTGATGCTCCCCTCCCTGTGTCCATGTGTTCTCATTTTTCAACACCTGCCTATGAGTGAGAACATGTGGTGTTTGATTTTCTGTTCTTGCGTCAGTTTGCTGAGAATGATGGTTTCCAAGTTCATCTCTTTAGAAATTAAGGATCTCACTTTTACCTTGAATTCTGGCTTTGACTCTCAGATCTCCTTGATCAAATTAGCCAACGATTTTTTTTTTCCCTACCTAAGCACACAAGTAAAAGAAACAAGGGGGACAGACAAACGTCTGCACATTTTTGAAAGCTGCAGTCTGCATACTCTGCAGTATTACCATTTACTACCAGTTTCTGTCTGACTCCATGAGACATCTCAGGCCTCTAACTGGATCCAAGCCCGTTAATTATTGGATCCAATTCAGTTCTGGACTTAGTTCAATTTTTCTTGTGATGTCCAAATCCAATTTGGATCAGAAATTTCTCAAACAACCTCGGATAGCTCAAAACACCAATTTCTGGAGCTTCAGAATCTGAGAGAGAGAACTTACCCAAGATCCCAATCCCTAGCTACAAAGCAATTGACACAGTGGGCCTGATGGGTACCTGGTCTGGTCATTCTGTACTCCTGGGAGTCATTAGAAGTGTTACTTCAAATCCCACATCTGATACCATCTGTTAAAAGAAAACCCTAAATTTAATTGAGCAAAGAACAATTTGCGCATTGGGAAGCCCTCGAACCAGAATAGGTTCAGAGAGACTCCAGCGTAGCCACGTGGCGACTTAGGAACAGAAAAAGGAAGTGAGATACTGAAGCAGCCAAATTGGTCACAGCCCACTGTTTGCCTTATATGAACACAGTTTGAACAGTCGGCCACCTTTGGTTAGCCACAACTGGGTAATTTGCACAAGAGTAGATTAGAATCTGTTTACACATCCAGTTAGGGTCACTAAGTACCCAGAAACCTTTAAGCCAAACTTAGAATATGTAAGGAGGCAGCTTTACACTTCATTTCACACTATGTCACCATGGGGAGGTTATTTATTCATTCATGCCTCATACCTCTTAACTGAATGAGAATAAAAATAGTTTATGTCCCACAATATTAGCAAAATTATGATTAAATTCTTTCAGGATTTTTATACACTTTAATAATCATATTCACTTATATAACTATCATAGTTATGAACTGCTCTATAGTTCAGTAGTTCAAGAACACTGAAAACCCATAAACATGTTTTTTTTTTTTTTTACTTATGAAGATATAGCAAACATGTTCCAATTAATAAAAATTAGGTAATTAAGAAACAATAAAATTATTAAAGACTACCCCCTTTGATGGCTATTAGAATAGGACAAATCCTTGGAGTCTAAAAATGCCAAATTCTAGATGAGTAACATTAGTTCAGTCCCATAAACCTCTAGAAACAGATTTTAGGACATTAGTAATAAGTTAGGATTTTTTTCCCCTCTATTTAAACTAGTAAGTTCTGCTATAGCAGTAATGTATAGTAATTGAAAAGCACTAAACAAAATCTTTTTATCAGGCACTTTTCCCAATTAAAAGGTCATACTATTTATCAGAATGCCAATTAAATAGAATTCACTGAATTATTCAAGTAAATATAGTCTGGTTAAGGAAAAAGGAGAAACTCAGAAGAAAATACTTCTCAAATATTGAAAACTGATATTATAAAACCGTGAAACAACTTATTTTCCTGTAAATTTTTCTTGTAAATTATCCCATTGAATCCAGAAGCAGAAGAACGAACATGCAAAACAAAGAGATAAATAGGCAAAATACAATTTCAAACAGCTGTGGACACTTTAAAGCTGGGGGTCTGCCTAACACTCCTCTCAAATGAGTGCTGTCTCACCTGCAGCTGCATCTTGTCTCATTTACAAACCCAGGATGGCTCCATAAGAATAAAATTGATGATTGCATCAATTTCTCTGAGTTTTAATTCTTTTTCTATGATAGCATCTTCTCCAAAGTGAGAATCTCTAGAATCATCACAACCAACATCTGGTTATATTCCAGTTCAAGATGAAATAAAACTGACTCCACTCTTAACTGAACATATATTCAAATTTTCCTCTCATTTTTCTGACAAAGCATGGGATAAGGGGAAGAATATGGCACACCAAGTGAAGGGTTCTTGCAAAAACAACCAGCCATGAGGAGGATGGAAGGTCAACCAGGATTTTCTTGGGCAAGACATAATTTTTGTTCTCATTTTCAAAAGCACAGATGGAAGAACTTGATTATCTTGTTGTTTTCTGTTGGCCTATAAATTCCCCAGGGGCCATTTCCTCAATGTCTAACCTTTCATCTACCACAACTAAAAAGCAGCAGTACATAATAGGAACAGGTACTGTGGCACTTAGCTTAACAGCTGTGTGAGCTCAGGCCAATGACCTCATTTCATCATCTTAGCTTTAGTTTTCTCATCTATAAAATGGGGCAAAGAATGGTACTTACATCATGGGACTGTTGTGAAGATTAAATAATTTTTGAAAAGTTCTTAGACAAAACTTGACACGTGGTCAGTTTTTAAGCGCTCAACAAAATATCGTTATATTGAATTGGTGGATTTATTAGGACAAGGCAAAGCTTTGAAGTCATTGATGTTGGTATTGGGAAACATTGCCTATCTCTTGAGAGTCTCTCTCCCTGCTTTTGCTCTTCTAGAGTCTTCCTCATATTGGTATGTTAAAGCAAACTAAATATGGCCTGAGAAGGACTCTGTACTTCTATATTTGAGTACTTGTGAATGAACTGTAATCTAGCTTAATAAACAAAATTGAAAACCTAACAGGAGTATGCACCTGTAACAATAACTGAGTCCTGGCCGATCCCAGCGGCCATACTTCAACCACTCATAGACTGCTAAGTGTTCAAACCATGTTCAAATAAGATAAATGCCAACATGTAACCAATCCAGCTCTTTCTGTACCTCATGGCCTATTTCTGTACATCATTTCCCTTTCTGTCTGTAAATCTTCTACCATGTGGCTTCACTGGAGTCTCTCTGAATCTGCTGTGATTCTGGGGGCTGCCCAATTCATGAAACGTTCATAGCTCAATTAAACTCCTTTAAATTTAATACAGCTGAAGCTTTTCTTTTATTAAGCACCTCACACTCACATGTCAGCTAATTTTTCTAAAGTACAAGTTATTGATGACTTAAATTATTAATCCCTTTATTCTTAGTGTCAATAAAGGGATTAATAATATTTAAGGGAAATAACAATAATTTTCTAACTTTGCTACACATCAAACACATTTGGGAATCTTTTAAAAGCTTAAAGTCCCAATGCCCAGCTTTAGAAACTTTTGAAAATGAGGCCCAGGCATTCATATTTAAACAAGGTTTCCTCAGGACTCTGACACTGGCAGTGTCAGTAACTGGTATTTGGGAAACCTCAAGTATAGAAAATTTGAAAGGCTTTACAGAGGAAAGTACTGCATTTTTAGTGAAGGAGTTTTGAGTGCTGTGGTTAGTCTATTGGTGGAGGAAGTATATTTTTGCAGCAATGGAAACCTCTTTTGGCTGTTAAAATTGCATTATGCCATCATTAGAGTTGCTTGGTAATCCTAATGGTTCTTCAGAAGCCTTCCTGTAAACTTCCCAAGTAAAAGAATGTTGCTGCCAACCCTTCTGTAACTGGCATTATTTTCAAGGGCATTAGAAAATATTTATTCTTATATTCCTCTTTAACATTCTTCCCACAAATACTTCTCTTCAAGAGAATCAGACTTATTAAATGAGTACATTTCCATAGCTTTCCTTTCTACATCCTTCATACTCCCTTGGGTTTTGGTTCATGCTCCATCAGTTATTTAAAATTAAATAATGAGTATAAAATAGGCTTAACCTTCTGCATCTTTTCCTAGTCATCTCATGTAATTATCATATGCAATATAAAAATCCAATTTACAAAGTACTTTGAGATCCCTGAGCAAAAAGGGGACTTTGTTTCCTGGTCATTTTAGTTCATTAACTGCTATAAGGAATAGAGAATATACTGAGGCCTGAGAAACTTGTGGTTATGACTAGCGGGGTTAGTATGGTGGTGATGAGAATGGCTATTATTATCCCCATCATTCTTATTATGACCTCCTGGCTGTGCAACTGTAGTAAGCAGCTTCAAAGTAGTGGCTTATTGGCTTTCAGAAGAGAAACTGTAGGGACTCCCTGAATATTTAAGGCCATGATAAAAAGAATGAAATAGAGAATTAATGACTTGGAAAAAAATCAAAATGACAGATATGACTCTGAAAGGAGAATATAAGATCTATCTTTAATATATCAGGACAATATTTAGCCAAGGTATAAAAGTATAGTGGATCAAACATCAGAAACTAGCTCAAATAAATATAGTGTTTCATTTGTTTCCCATAAGCCACATAAAACTAGAAAAATAAACACTGACTAATAATGTGGAATAAAAAACATTTTGCAAAGAAGTTTTCAGAGGTAGGAAAACCCTTTTTATTTGGTCAAAAGTGTTAGAGAAGGAAAACCAGTGCTTATGAACCCAGATGCACTTATTTTTTTATACTCTTCAGTAATACATAAAAAATGTTTTTAGTACTGAGAACAACTTCTTCTTTACAAAAGTTACACCTCTTCACTATTTACTATTGTGTTTTGTTATGACGTAAAGGTTACTTCCAAGTTAGAAAACATATATTTTGGTGTTATATTCAGTTGGTTAAAAATTCATATAATATTCTTAGAAATCAATAATTTGTGCTAATATGACCCTACCAATATCTTGCCTTGGCATCCTTGTTTTAATTACTGCTCCCCAACAATGTTTTATTTATTTCAGAAACCTTGTAAATTTTAGATACCACATTTTCAGTTGTGGATTCTTAATATTCTTGTATTTATTTTATTTCATTGCTGAAATAATGTATTATTTGTGGATTAACATCCCTAGGCACATAATATTGATTAAGGATACTATTCATGACACAAGTGTTATAATAAAAAGCTCCTTAAAAACATGTTTTTCTATTACCTTGGGATGTGCTTTTTTTATGAATGCAGAATACCCTGGTATGAGCGTCATCATTCATATTGGCCAACAAAGTCCCATCTTTGTTGTTAGTGATTGAATATTATTTGTCTTTGTTTATAGTCTAAATAAACAATCTCAGAAATTTTTAGAAGAAACTGAGAAGACATTGAGAAATATTAATTTGTTTCACACATTTAGAGAGATATTTAGCAGCACTGAGTGTTAATGTACTTATTAAACAAATTCCTTACAAAATCTGATTTTTGTAAGAGCACACGAGTCTTCAGGTTATCATGAAAATTACCCTAAATTTTATAAATTGTATAGCTAATGATTGACAGATTTCTTAGTTGATTTATTTGTTGGTTGAAAAATAACAATTAAAAATCTACATAATGTTTCCAGATTCCCATTTCCAGAATTTATTTTCCACCTCAGTGTCCAATGTTAAATAAAAAAGATTCATCAAAGTTAAAAATAAAGTAGTAGCATAATTTAGGGGAGAACATAATTCTTTCTGCACTAAACAGTGTCATAAGGAAGTACTCTAGAATTGCATTTAAATAAGTCAACATATTTAAGTTTAAATCTAAGTGTAAATCTGACGTAGACAAAATTATTCTTGCTGCATGTTTATCAACAATTTGATTAGAAACCCCCTTTTTAAAGTTAGCTACTGCCACTGCCTTTGAAAGATCTTTTTTTTTTTTAAAGGGTGGGTTTTGGTGCACAAAAAATAGATAAGACTAAAGTTTCTAGATTAGTATTTGAAATAACAGATCAAAGTAAATGCAGTGGTTTCTAAAACTTTGTTAAATTCTAGATCCTCTTTGAGTATGAAATCCTGTTTAAAAATCCCATTTTGGCCAGCCACGGTGGCTCACGCCTGTAATCCCAGCACTTCGGGAGGCTAAGTTGGGTAGATCACCTGAGGTCAGGAGTTCAAGACCAGCCTGGCCAACATGGTAAATCCCTGTCTCTACTACACATACAAAAATTAGCTGGGCATGGTGGCACATGCCTGTAATTCCAGCTACTTGGGAAGCTGAGGCAGGAGAATTGCTTGAACCCTGGAGGTAGAGGTTTCAGTGAGCTGAGATCACACCATTGCACTCCAGCCTGGGTGACAGAATGAGACTTCATCTCAAAAAAAAAAAAATCATTTTTTATCCATGTGGCATTAAATATTTTGACAAACATGGAAATGCAATAGATACTGTTGTTAGTGAACAAATACTGCTTGTCATTATGTTCTCATTTACACAAGAAACACTTCAAATTGCCTACAACCTAGAATAAAACAGACAAGTTCCTACTTTCATGGAATTTATATTGTAATGAAGCAAGCCAGACAATGAACAGATACCGTAAATATAAATATGCTAAGAGCTATGATAAAGATAAAACAAGGTGATATGAACTAGTGTTTCTGGGACACTGAGACCAACTGGTCAGAAAATGCCCTTCTGAGTGGCTGGTATTTCAGGCAGATATTGAATGACATGCAAGAGAGTAACCTGGGAAGATCAGAGAGAAAGGACACTCCCAGCTGCGGACCTAATATGTGTTCAGATATATTCCAGAGACAAACTGGAGATTGAGCAGAGGAAGGTAAGCTAGGAAAGGAGACACAGCCACCAAGGAAGGAGGAAAATTAGTAGAGGAAAGTGTTCTATAAAGAGGAGTGGTGAACAGTGTGAAATGCCTATGAGAAATTTAGTGAGATAAGGCCAATCAAGTGACCATTAAATTTGATGGAATGTAGGTTGTTACTGATCTAATATTGCACAGTTTCAGAAGAATAAAGAGATAAAAGCCAACTAGAGTGGTCCAAGGAAATAATGAAATGGAGAAAAAATGGGTATAGCAACATAGTTAACACTTTCTGAAAGTTTTCTCCAAAGGAAACTGAGAAATATGGTAGAAGCTGGAAGGCAGAATCAGAAAAACGTGCTTATGCTGGCTGGAATAAGTTAGTACAGAGGGATATATTGGTAAACAAAAGGATTTCTCAGAACATGAATCCTGAATTAGGAGAGGCATGTGTTCGAGAGTGTGCACACAGAGCCTGGTTTGGGAGAAGCAGGGATGCATCACCTCCGGTAATGGAAAACATGAGAAAGTGGTGCACAGAGGGTGATTTGCATAATGGGATGGAGGTTGGAAGATTGAGGAGATATGAAAATTGTGACACAATCTTATTTTGGAGAGTACGAAGTGAGCATATATTAAAGTATAAGGGTAACAAATCAGTATGGAATACCTAGTTAGGATGTAAGGTCCTGAGTTGAAATTGAGATCAGTCAGGAGAAATTTATGCTTTTCTCCAGGCCTGTTCAGCTATCTGTGTGGAATACAAAACAACTAGAGTTTGGGGTTTTTTATGGAAAATAAAATGTTGGAAAAGAAGAGCAAGGGAGTTAAATATATTTTTTGAACGTCGTTATAATGATGTAATATGAAATGTCAAGTGAATAAAGAGGAAAAATATGAGAGTGATCACAAATAACAACAAACAAGAGTAAATCTTGGTGATTTAGAGAACTTGTTAAGATCAAAGCATAGCTGGCATGGGAACGAGAGAGAAAGATGGGCAGGAAGTTTGAAGAATTAGATACAGAAAATTGGGGGAGTGGTACAATTATCAGTGATTTAAAAAGTCAAGGGTACAACTGTGGGAGTGGGTAGCTGCTGTATGATAACGGGAAAAGGACACTGAAAACGGGGTGGGGGGTGGCCAAAGAACCAAGGCCAGGGTGTCGGAGGAGTTTTTCATGAGGATATTGAAGTCACCAATAAAAACGGCAGATATAGGAGTGGAGAACATGACAGATTCACATAATGAAATCTTCTGTGAATAAGAGGAAGGGTCCTGGAGGTTAGTAGATGCCAGCTGTAAGAAAGGTAGTCCGATATGAGCTTCAAGGAAGTCTGCATCTTTCAAGTGGGGAGAAGTGACATGGAAGCACAAAGAAAACAGACGCCAACCCCAAAGGTGGTCTGCATTAGTAACCAAATTATTACATTTACATCCAAATAATCCACATCATATGGACAACACACAATCTATTCCATCAATTGTCATAGCTAAAAAGGGATAGTATTACATTTGAGTGTAGCCCTCTTGTCTCATTTTTATCCCATTGCATAAAGATATTTGACCTTACTCAGAGAGGTACTCTAGAGAATAATTAGCTATTAGTATTTGAAATTATTACATATTCAACTCTATGTTCATTTTAGGATTTGCCTTATATGAAATAAACATTGACATCTTGGGGTACTACGCTGGCAGAATAGAGAACTGTGATATAATGACAAGAAAAGATAACACTAGCAAGGCACCTTATTCTCATAGGTAATAAGAATGCATGCTCACCCTTTCCTTTTCTCTTTCAAACTGCAAACATAACAATTTAACACTAAAGAGCTGATCTTCTCTTTAGCTGAGTGAAGCTAATAATGCAAAATAATCAGCATATCTTGGGTACAATTTACAGGAACAACTTATAATACACACGTCTTCCAGTTCTTCTGACAAATGTGTTTGCACCAACACCCTATGATAGATCTATTTCTATCTGTCTTTTTTTTATAGTGTATCTCAGAAGGAGGATAAGCAGAAATCATATTATACAACACAACAGTTTGTTTTCTCATTCACGTTCATGATTACTCAAGTCACAAATGACATATGATGCAAACCAGTAATATATGTTTGTCCCTGACAGAGGACATTTTTCATCTTGCAAGTTTAGGTTACCGCTTCAGCAGCAGGTGTTGTGAATCTCAGTGAAGTGAAATGAGCCTCTAAACTCACTTCTCAGGTCTGACATACTTCAGAGTGTTTCATGGGACCGGAAGTAAAAGGAGCAGTCTTGCTTTCCTATTTTCTAAAATTCCTCTACATCATGGAAGTCTTTAGCTTCCTTCTAGACTCTGTAAGCTTGGCTAAATCATTTTGCTGTGGTGGTTTTTCCTTCTTTATATTAGAGCCTCGTTACTGAACCCACATTTCCTGTCCTTTGCCACACCTCTTTCCTCTGCACACTTTGATCTTGTTGGATCACAGCAGTGTGGGAGCAATTCCTGTACACCAAATAATTATTCACACCTCTAGAAAAAATTCTGACTGATGAGACCTGGGCCTCAGGAGGCACTTGATTAATACAATCAGTTATTTATATCTGTGGGTCCACATCTGTGAATTCCACCAAATGTAGACTGAATATTTTTTAAATGGATGGTTGCACTTGTATTAAACATGTACAGACTTTTTTCTTGTCGTTATTTCTAAACTGATATAGTATAACAACTATTTACATGGCATTTACATTGTATTAGGTATTATAAGTAATCTAGAGATAATTTAAGGTCTACAGGATGATGTATGTAGGTTATATCCAAATACTACATCATTTTATATCAGGGTCCCTGGATCTTGGTATCTGTAGGGGTCTTGGAACAAATCCCCCACAGATACTGAGGGATGGTTTTACTAGCTGAACAAGGTGAGTGACTGCAGCAGCAGGTAACTTGTGAGTGGTCTCAGGACTACGGAGAACTAGGGGTAACTCTCCTAACTGCAGCCTCCTAGAACCTGCCTCCATGTGATTTCCAGTCATTCAGGAGGGCTCTGTCCTAACGCTGCTGCTTTCCTTGCAGGAGAGCTACTCGAGCAGTCAGCACAGGTTCTAATTTCTGTTTGCTTCTTTGTTTTTCTATTGTACAAGCACTTTTTGCCATTGATAACTTGGTAGTCACTTGGGGACAGCTGTTGAGGTAAAAGGCAGTGTTATTTCCAGTTGATGCTTACAGAAGTAATGGATATGTGAAATATACCATCAGGATGAAGATCATCTTGTCTCCATCCACTTCCTCCTACCTTCTTTTACCGACACGAAAGGACTTTGACTTAAAGACTCTAACTGTCCAAGCACACCAACACTTCTGACTGCTAATTAGGTCTAACTTGGTAACCACAGCTCTCAGAATCCTTTTAATCTAAGCAGCCTTGTATAAAAAGACGTAGAAAGAGAACATATTTTAGGGGCCTCAGATACCAAGGCCTATGAAACACTTTTATGGTAGAGAGGACATGGAAATTGCCATAATCATTATGTAACAGCCCCTGCATAGGATGAGAACTCACCAAGAGACTACATGTGCTTACTATCATAGCGGACATAAATTAGGTCACTCAAAGCCTCTCGAGGCATTCTAGATTCTGGAGGAAATGAACTTGAGTGGAGCTGCCTAGCAAAATCTGACTTCAGACTTCAAACGTATTGTTTTGAGGGCTGCAGGAGGTTGGAACATAAAGAATGTAATTTTGATGAAACAAGTACAAATATCTATTTGGAATAGTTGTATTCAAGGGACTGTTGGGTAAAAATTCACTTCTTCTATTCCCCTGAACTAAGCAGAAATACCACTAATATTAATAAATAAAATGGCAGGTTAATGTCATCCCACTCAACCATCGGTTATTTAACCAACTTGCTTCTAATGACCTACTTAGACATCAGAAGCTCTGGGGCCACATTCCAGAGGCAAAATATCTTTTCCCCTCCTTCCTTTGCCTACATGGCTTATATTACCTCATGGAGATATTTAATCCTCCATGCCCAAATTCATTATCAATATAGCTGGGTAATTTTTTTAGCACCATAAATTTGATCATTTTCTCTAGCTTAAAACTCTTAACTGGACTTTCATTCACTTAGAAAATCCAAAAATTAAAAATAAAAGTATCATATGATCCAACAATCCTACTTCTTATCTGAATAAATTCTATTTATCCAAAATAATTGAAATCAGAATTTCAAAGAAATATTAGCACTCCTATGATCATTGCAGCACTATTCACAATAGCCAAAATGTTGAAGCAACCTAAATAGATAAAGGAAAATAAAGAAAATGTGGTATACATATGCAATGGAATACTCTTCAGCCTTAAAGAGGAAATTCTGCAATATGTGACAACATGCATGAACCTTGAGGACATTATACTAAGTGAAATAAACCAGTTAGAGAAGGACAAATATTGCGTAAGACCACTTACATGAGGTATCTAAAATAGTTGCATTCATAGTATCAAAGAGTGAAATGGTGGTTGCCTGGGGCTGGGGAGAGGGGAAAATAGAGATTTAATAATCAATGGGCATAAAGTTTCAGTAAGAAAGATGAGTAAGTTCTAGAGATCTGCTGTATGACATTTTATCTATGATCAACAATAATGTGTTGTACGCTAAAAAATGTATTCAGAGGATAGATATCATATTATGTGTTCTCACCAGAGTAAAAAAAATAAATTTAATCAAACTCCTTAGCACATGCTATAATGTCCTGACCCCGCTATACTCAGCTCATATTACTCTTGCCCTCCTTTACCAAACCTCAGCCAGTCTTCTTTTGAAGTCTCTATCATTCTATGTTCATTGCAGCCTCAGGGCCTTTGCAGATGCTACCCCTCTGCCTGGAAGGCTGTTCCCTTTTCATACATACAACTATCTCCCCACTTCACACTTTGTCTTGCCCTAGAGCCCTCATTGCATTTGGTAATTGCACACAGGTGTGCTTATCAAATGTTTTTTCTCACTAAAGTTTTTTTTTTTTTTTTTTTTTTTTTTAGACGGAGTCACACTCTGTCACCAAGGCTGGAGTGCAATGGTGTGATCTCAGCTCACTGCAACCTCCGCCTCCTGAGTTCAAGTGATTCTCCTACCTCAGCCTCCCAAGTAGCTGGGGCTGCAGGTGCATGCCACCACACTTGGCTTTTTTTTTTTTTTTTTTTTTTCTTTTAGTAGAGATGGGGTTTCACTGTCTTAGCCAGGATGGCCTCAATCTCCTGACTTTGTGATCTGCCTGCCTTGGCCTCCCAAAGTGCTGGGATTACAGGTGTGAGCCACTGTGCCCCATGAGTGTAAGTTCTAAACAGAAAAGTGGGGACCTGATGTGTTTTGTTTACCACTCTGTTTCCTGGTACATAGAAGATACTCATTAAATATTTTTTGAAATATGATAGAATAAAATCACGAGGGTGGCATAGAAGGCCACTGAGCTCAGACACCTTCCCCATTCCCAGTGAATGTTAGTGACCCCGCAAGTAGCCCCATCCTTTCTTCATGAGTCCTGGGCACTGATCTGACCCAGAGAGCCTTTTGACAAATAATAAATATTAGAACTAAGAAGTAATTTGGAGATATTAGTTTACAAATGGGAAAATCTGAGCCTTATAAAGCTGAAGTGACTTACCTTGGGAGGGATAGCTGCTTCTCCACTCCCTGAGGTTCCCTGACGTGGGTTTTTCCCTAAACACTCCATGTCTCTTATTCTACTTCTATTCACCTCTTGGAGGTGGAGTGAATTACATGAGTCATGGGTCTGGGAGAAGAACTTGGGACATGGCTTCAGCCTCTCAGTCCCACTTTCTCTTTGGGATCTGCCACAGGACACAGACATTCTGCACTGCTCTTCCTTGCCTTGGGTTTAGGCTCTTCTCCATGGCTTGGTCTGCAGCTCTCCGATTCTGCATCTCTCTGAGATGATGGGGCAGACTGATATTCTGAGTTCAGTATTTGCAGGGCCTGCATGCATAAGCTGTGTTCTCAAACCTAGCTTGTATCAGTTTAAAAGGAAATGATTTTCTACTTCCTCTGCCTGTTTTAGTTGGTTCATAACTGGGTGAATTTATTCCCCTTACATCCCAACACCAAAGCCCCACAATTTATCACTGTCAGAGTAAGGGATTAGAATTCATCTTCCCAAGTTCCAGCACTGATTTCCAATGTGTGATCGTCATAGCTCAGCCAGTTCCCTGACAACTCCCTTCTTAGCCACGCCCTAAACTGTCTCCACTACAGTCAACACCCCCCACTGACCCAGCACACAGGGGCAAGATCATCCTCCAATCCATATTTTTCTCAATCATTACAAATATGTCCCAAGACATATTTGTAATGATTTCACATAAACATGTTTTCAGGCTAGTGAAATAAATGTTTATAGAGACAACTTAATAAAAAATAATCAGGTAATGATTAGATTAACCAGATAAATACCTCATCATAAATTAGGTTGTGAATACATATTTTAACATCGACAAGTTTATTTTTACTTTTCTGCAATTATTTTGTTAATAATTTTCTCAAAAGACAATTTTATTTTAAATTGTCTTAGACGGCCTCTTTAGAGCTGGACATTTATCTGGACATGTAATCAGAATATTAATCCTCTTCTGGTTGATGCATATTTCAGTTAATCATTGGCTAAGTAAAGAATTGCATTCTGGTCTGTTATTGCTATAATTGAATGACTATAATAGTGCTAATGGGCCAACAGGTGGGCCTTGTCTATGTTTGAGTAGAATAAAATAATTATTGGGTATGATTATGACCTGTCTTGTTAAAACAAATACTTTCCATGGTTCTTCCAGAAACAGGAGGAAGAAAAAATTAGTTGCAATGAAAAAGTAAAAGAAACACATCTCTTTATAAAAAGTGTTAACCACTATTGTTACCTCTTAGGCAAAAAGAACAATAACAAAAATACATAAATAAACTTTCAGAGCAAATAAATAAAAACATCTTCCATGTAGTCAGGTTCTTCAGACTGCGGTAGCAGTGTTGAAAAGGGTAAAGCTATTTTAAGTCATGGATTTGGAGAAGCAATTAATCAATGGATGTTTCAACATTTTGCATTAGGAGACTGATATTCTAAACTCTTTTCTGTGTCCGGGCGGTATATGTACTTCTTAATTTGTAAGCTCTGTGTCATTTCAGAGATTCTTGTGTTTTGGGTATAGCTGGATATAGTTTTGATTTCTTATATTTTGATCGGAGACAAAATACGTTATCATTGGTTGGAGACAAACAGATGTCTATTTTTTTGTTTGTTTGTTTTGAGACAGCATCTCACTGTGTCACCCAAGCTAGAGTACAGGGGTGCAATCTCTGCTCACCGCAACTTCTGCCCTGCACCACCCTACCCCCACTTTAGCCTCCCAAGCAGCTGGGAATACAGATCCAGGCCACCACAACCGGCTAAGTTTTATATTCTTGGTAGAGATGGGGTTTCATCATGTTGCCCAGGCTGGTCTCAAATACCTAAGCTCAAATGATTTACCTGCCTCGGCCTCACAAAGTGCTGGGATTACAGGTGTGAATCACCGCACCTGGCCACAGAAGTGTCTTGACATTCCCTTTGTATATTATACTCCATAACACCACTCCCTTATACAAAACCTATCTCCAGTCAAGATCATTGCCACTCTTGATTTTTCCTCTCTTAGATGGGGTATAGGCTAAGTTACTGAAAGAAAGAGACCTCGAGACACAGGGGCTTGAACCTGAGAAAAATGTATTTCTCTCGCACACAACAGTCCAGAGGAAAGAGTTCCAGGTTGCCGTAGTGACTCTGTTCCACAAAATCGTTTGGGGTTAGGTTCTTTCCATCTTATCCTTTTACTATCCTCTTGAGTGGTTTTTTTTTGTTTTGTTTTGTTTTGTTTTTTTTCCGAGCAAAGACTGGTTGATGTTACATGTGTGTTGCAGCCTTCAGAAAGTAGAGATTAAGTCTATGATATGTAAAACTTCATTTTATGTAAGTGCGACTGACATAACAATATTTACCAATATCCGGTTATTTTCTATTTATGGCCACACAGAGGATTGCACTTCTTCATTCCTTGTAGTTAGGCATGGTCACGTGGCTAGTTTTGAGCCAATGTGGCATGAGTCACTTTCTTACTGAAGT
The DNA here is from genome assembly GCA_963573385.1 of Cacajao melanocephalus. Lineage (NCBI taxonomy): Eukaryota > Metazoa > Chordata > Mammalia > Primates > Pitheciidae > Cacajao > Cacajao melanocephalus. The sequence continues at coordinate 19,618 of CAUYLG010013039.1, read as the reverse complement.
TTTAATTGCTAGTGCTTGACTCTCCAGCCACAAAACGTATGTTGATATGGAGGTGATACAAGACAGAAACCTGCAAGAATCCTGAGTCAACACATGGAAGACAGACGCTCAAGAGAGTCAACGGGGCTTGCAACAAATTTCTGTGAGTAAGAAATAAACTTTTGCTATCTATTCCACAATATAACCTATCCTACTCTGTCTATTAGAACAGATGATGTGAAAATTGTACACATAATTTCTGCCCATGTTTTATCGCTGAGAACATAGTCACATGGATACACCAGGTTCAAGGGCTAGCCAGGCTGTTTATACTGCATTACTATGGACAGAAGACATCAGATAGTGGGGTGTTGGGGGCTTCAGTAGTCTGCCTTATTTCCCTGTTCAGTGTTGCACTTGCTTGTAATACCCTCTACCTACTTCTCAGTTTGTGCACATCCCACTCATCCACCAAAGCAAAGCCTTCTGCAGACTTTCTTCTTAGAGAAATTGACTCTTTAATTTCTCTAAGTTCTGATTGCTCAATATTTATAATATTTTGTTATGGAATTCATTCAGAAAGGTTATGGACTAGCTACTGATCTTCAGGCATTGTGTGACACCAGGTGTATGATGATGACATAATTCCTAACGGCCAGAGCTTGCATCTTTCCACTTACCTAGCACAAGTCCCTATCAAATTACACAGTTAATAAATACTCCTTGATTGAACTATAAATAAATCAGTACTGTGTCAGCAGGTAATTAAACATTAAGGGACAGAACCCTATTGGCAGATAAGAGAAGGGAGAAAATCCTGTAGTAGATTGTAGGAGGCATGAGGGCAGTGATCATGTCTGTCTCAGGTCCTGTCTTAAGTCCAGTGCTGACCATTGGGCCTGGCACAAAGTGGGTGCCTAATACATTTATTTTGGCTGAGGAAGGTCAGAGTAGCTGAGAAAGGCCTCAGGAACGATTTGAATGGGCAGGACAGGAAAATGGGCTTTCTAGCATGGAGAACTGTGAGGCAGTTCACATGATGGGTGATGGTGGGTTTCGAGGAATCTTACCACATAAGGTTTGACAAGCATGTAGGGTGGGACCAGATTTCAGGAAGTCCCTCATGGATTTTTGGATCTTCATCTACAAAATGAGAAGCATAACCTTTCAAAAAAAATTTTAATGGTTTCTAGAAAGACTCAACTGTTTTGTTAAATGAATTTGAATATAAATATTAAATATTAGAGTCAAAAGAGGACTAAAGGAACACTATAACAATGAAAGCTTAGACTGGGGTGCTGGTAGTGTACCTGGATGGAAAAGGGCAAATCTCATGGACTTTTCAAATGGAGGATAAATGGAATTGGCTATACAAAACACAACGATTAAGGAGAAAAGATGGATTGAAAAGTGCAATCGTGGATTTCAGCCTGGAATTCTGGAATGAGAGTGGTACCAATAAAGAGATAAATGTATTTTACAGAAGGAATATGTGATGAGTTTAATCTGAGACATGTATTTGCTATGGCAGGGAGGTATCTTTATGGGGATGATGAGCAGACAGCTGAGGCCTGGAGATTAGGTGTCATTAATGAGGATGTCTTGGAAGCTACATTCTGTGGTCATGCAGACCTAAACAGACCTTGGCTCAGCTTTAATGTTTTCCAGCACATGTGAAGGTAAACATGACCAGTCCTCAGTGCAACTGTCAGTTGCCTGGCCCTCTCATGGATTCTCCCTTGTTGGGAGAATCCCAACAAGGGATACGTACATATGTACATGCCAGGGAAGAGGAAGATGCCAGATCACCTGGAGGAAGGGTAGAGTGGATGATGGCTGGAGGGAGGGAAAATGGTAGAAGGAACGCATCCCAGAAAAAAATACCATGGCTGGGAAGCACAGAGCCCTAGAGCAGAAGCACACAGGCAACTTCTGTAGAGATGTAGAGGTGAAAGATGTACATATATGTGTGTACATGTGTGTAGGAACAGTCAAATGCATATTATTCATAAAAGAGCAGCAAATGTGTCTCCCTCACCAACCCTGCCCCTCAGCTAGGTTTCAAACCACCTACCTAATCCTCCATCCATTCAATAAGAACTTACTGAGTTCCTTTTATGTGCTAGACACTGGGAATGTGAAAAAGGCTCAGGCAGACATAGTCTCTGCCCTCACAGTACCTACACTAAAGAACCTATATGTAGGTGATGAACGCATAGAAACTAATTTGCTAAAACCATGGTAAGTGTGAAAGAGAGGACTCTGCACTCTTGGTTTTATCAATCTTGCCTCTTTAAGGTAAAAGAGTTTAAGTAGGTTTTGTAGAAGCAAGATGTATTTTGGGTCAGCTGATACTTCAAAAACAGGTCATTTGGGAAAATACTAACCTGATGGCTTGGAGAGGAGACCCTGACCTTGGGTGCTTAAAGCTATTCCCACCCCATCTGCCACGCACAATCTCGACACCTCATTCAAAAGGCAATCTCAATGAGAGTAGAGGCCTACCTGTAGCTTCAGAGGCCTGGAAATATCTGTACGGACTTCTTCTCAGTTACTTCTAATTTTAATGGGTTAGTCTGTCTTTAAGTTCAAGAAATAAGGGAAGTAAGGCTGGTAGAAAAATAACACAAATTGGATATCAAGAAGAGAATGGTAATAGTGGAGGTTTGGGGTGAGGTCAAAGGACAATAGATGTGCAAATTATTTTACATTTAATTTGTATTTTTTTTAACCCATTGGGTCACAGACTTGTTGGGTAATAGAGTCAGGATTTGTGTCATTGGGTGAAACCACTAGAATCCTAGTTCCACAGACCTTTGAGTAGAGAAGCCAGTATTCCAGGGGACCTCTGTCCTCAAGTTACAGCTGTAGGGCTGTTGGATAGGTTCTACTAGAATGCAATTTTGTCTCTGAGGACACAGACCATTGCCATCTCTCCTTCGGCTCCCTGCTAGACTTAGATTTGCCCCCACCCATACTTCCCCCAAAAATGGCACCTCAGCTAACCCAACTTTTCATTCCAGAATTCCTGCTACTTTGAGCCATCGGGACATCTAACACTGGTCTTCAGAGGGGAGGATGTTTAGCAGCATGGGTGGAAGAGGTGGTGTTAGAAGATACTGGGAGAAACAGATTCCATCTGCATGTCTTATTTATAGATGTCTTTGTAAGAAAAGAGATGGTCTGGGGAAGAAGAGTGTCTAAGCTCTTAACCTGTGGGAGGGTAGCTGTGGGTGAGTGGAAAGTTAGACTTTCAGGAATACAGATCAGAAAACTTTGTTTTGTAATTGTCTGAGTTAATATGTACATATCATAAAGTGAAAAACTATATAAGCTGTCTATGATACCTTTTGGTAATAATGCATAATACAGTTACTGAATCATTTTTAAGGATTTGAAATTGTTGAAACTTGGATTTTCAGTAAAAAATTAATAGCCATTTAAACAATTTGTTGTCTACTTAACTTATTCAGGAAACATCTGTTGATAGTTGGCAATGTGAAAGCAATTTGTTTTTCACAAAATGTGTAATGCATAGACCTTGACTTAAACAACATGCCATGTGGTAGAGAGATTCAAATAAAGCGATAAAGGATTTCCGAGAATTGGTTTGGGTTTAAGGTAACTGGGGAAGATACCTTGGAAGAGGTAGCATTTAAACTGGGATTTGCAGCATGGACATATTTTAGCATTCCAGCTGGTAATGACTGGCATCCCTGGAAGAATGTGGATTAAAAGCATGAAACTACAGTAAAGCAAAGGAGTGGGTAATTTAGTTTGCCAAAAGCACAGGATGCAATATGAGAGAAGTGTGGACTAACCTGATAAGGTCTTAAAGGGTCTTGAGGCAGGCTAAAGAGCATGAACTTCATGTAATGAGGAGGCCTGGGAACCTTTTGAGCAGCACAGCTGAATGGCAGAATGGTATATTAGGAAGGTAAATCTGACAGCAGGCTGGGGTAGATCACCAGAGGAGATGAAGCACAAACGGAAAAAGCAAGGTAATGAGATTTCTCTTTGTGCTAGTGTTTTGGCATAAGGCAGACTTAATGGATGTATAACCCAAAGGAAAGATCAGTGCAAAGAAAAACTGAAGGTAAAAATGAGACTAAGTTATTTTTATGGAATTAAAACTGTTGAAACTTTAGTCTCAAACAATGGAGGGAAGTGTCAAGACCATAAATGGAAGTGTTAGCCAACCCTCCCACACCTACTTTAAGACCTGAAATAGAAGAAAAAGAAGAAATTTAAAGTATACTTAAAAATTGCTTTAAGAGCATATTTAAACATTCTCAACATTCTCATCACCAAAAAAAAAAAAAAATGTAGGTGAGGGGAATGTTAATTGGCTTGATTTAATCTTTCTACAACATATTATATCAGAACATCACATTGTAATCCATAAATATATACAATTATTTTTGGTCAATTAAAATAAAATTAGTTAATTAATTAATTTTTTAAAAGGTGGCATGAGAGGTTCTAATGAAGGTGCTAAGGTCTGAGACTGACAGTTTCCTAGCATTGACCCATATCTCCTGATTCACTTGCCAAATATAACAGAAGCATAAATAAAAAGTTTTAATTCTAACTTGGCTTTCACGTAAACCTGAAAAGTTCAGTCAAATGTGACTCAGCCTTAGGAATACAGAAATTTTACTCCCTATAAAACGCTTTGGTTTCTTGCCTTTTCGAGGAGGAGGACTTCTTATTAAAATGAGGAACCTTACTGATCTGCCTATGATAACAGTCTCAATAATTCTGTAGGCCCCATCTTAAGAAGAACTGTTGTAGATACTGCCCCTATTCCTCCTCCAGTTTCACAGGGATTTTTTTGAGGCTAAATAAAGCAGGATAGCACATGTAAAATATTTTCTCTATAAAAAGTTGCTATGCAGATATTATAGGCCTATAAAGAAGTGTGATGTGGTTATTGCAACATATCAGAATAATCTGTGATTGTTTTTCTGTTCTTTATCATTTATATTCAACCATCTTAGAAAAATAATTTAAAGCAGTTTTACTTGGCTTATCATTTTTAGGAGCTTCCTATATATGTTGATGAGGAGAGTAGTGGGGAAAAAGTACTTTAAGCCAAGCAGGGTGTACTGGTAATAATGGTATCCACCAAAATGACACCTTTAACACTGTTGATATACAATTACAGCACTGGAGAGTACGCCATCTGGGGCTTACCCAGGGAATAAACTATAGTTACTGCCTTCTAAGGCACAGTAATTCCAAGAGAACTTACCTATTGAGCTAGATCATCCAGAGGACATGCTCACTTTCTGGGCTTTAAGAAGGAAGCTTTCTGGCCACATGTAAGTATCCATCTAGTACCCTTTATTTTAATACTATATGCACTCAGTTCTGTGGTTGGAAAGAGGGGGAAATATGAGACTTGGGTAGAGATCTCTTTTCCAAATAATAATGAGAATCAATGCCAGCTCCCATCACATCTCGTATCACGTAACTGGTTAGTTAGTGCACTTGGCTCTAACTAACCAAAGTATGTATTGCTTAGGAACATTGCCTGCTATCCCTCTATACATTTAAATGCTTTTTATTTTTTCAGAGTTGTAACCAGTAGACTTGTTTTCTTGTTCTCAGGACTCTTAAATTGTGTTCACTAGTTTTCAATGGCATTAGTAAGATTTCCTAAAACCTTGAGTGTGTGTGGTCTGAGTGATTTGTAAATATCATGCTAAGGGTATTTCATCATTTTTTTTTCCTCAATCTGCTACTAAGATTGTTGATAAGTGCCTAGACAACTCCAGGATACTGTACTAAGTCTCTATATTCATTTTTTACATAATATTCTTATGAGACAGGTAACATTACTTCTATAGCACAGACAAAATATATGCAATATTTTCTAAATAAACCACTAATAAGACCTACGTATGTACAGATAGAGATGTCTTTATTCTCCACTAGGAGAACTCAGTTTTTGAGTTCTATTTCTGATGACTGAAAACTAATTTTGCCACAAAGTAAATTCAGCTCCTTCTTATTTTTCTTAGTGCTGCCTGGTTGACTATTCACTCTTAAGGTTCTCTCCCTCTCTGTTCTTCACTTCCATAGGAATGACCTACATTCTAGGAAGTTTACATCTTGCCCTGGCGTTGGGAGACAGAAGAACTAACAGAAGAAAACACTGGGAAAATGCCATAGGACACGAGTTTGGGCAAAGGTTTTTTGGATAAGACCTCAAAAGCATAAGCAACAAAAGCAAAAATTGACAAATGGGATTACATCAAGCTAAAAAGCTTCTGCACAGCAAAGGAAACAATTAACATAGTGAAGAGACAACTTGCAGAATAGGAGAAAATATTTGCAAACTTTCCATCTGACAGGAGATTGGTATGTTACTATATTGTTCCAGAATGTATAAGAAACCCAAACACTCCAATAGCAAAAACAACAAATAAAGTAATTTAAAAATGGGCAAGAGACCTGAATAGACATTTCTCAAAAGAAGGCATAAAAATGACCAACAGGTATATGAGAAAATGTTCAACATCACTAATCATCAGTGAAAGTTAATTCAAAACCACAATGAGATATCATATCACCCCAGTTAGAATGGCTGTTATCAAAATTACAAAAAATAACAAATGCTGGTAAAGGTGAGGAGAAAAAGGAACATTTGTACATTGTTGGCAGGAATGGAAATTGGTACAGCCACTATGGAAAACAATATAGAGGTTCTTTTAAAAACTAAAAATAGAACTACCAACATAATCCAGCAATCCCACTGCTGGGTATGCATCCAAAAGAAAGATTATTAGTACATTGAAGTGATATCTGCATTTTCATATTTATTCCAGCGCTATTCATAATAACCAAGCTATGAAATCACTTAAACCTCATATAAGTGGAATTATATAGCATTTGTTCTTTTGCGACTGGCTTATTTCACTTAGCAAAATCTCAAGATGATGATAAGTATCTATCAATGGATAAATGGATAAAGAGAATGTGGTACAAATTCACAATGGAATAGTATTCAGCCATAAAGAGAATGCATTGCTGTCATTTGCAGCAACATGGATGAGACTGGAGGTCATTATGTTAGTGAAATAAGCCAGGTACAGAAAGACAAGTATCACATGTTCTCAGTCATATGTGAGAGCTAAAAAAAAAAGTATATTTCATGAAGGTAGTGAGTAGAATGGTGGTTACCAGAAGCCAAGAAGGGAAAGGGGAAGAGCAGGATGAAGAGAAGTTGGTTAAAGGGTACCAAAATGTATACAGAAGAAACGAGTTCTAGTATTTGATATTACAGTAAGGAAATTACAGTTAACAATAATAATTTATTGCATATTTCAAAATTGCCAGAAGAATTGTAATGTTCCCAACACAAATAAAAGATAAATGTTTGAGGTGATGAATATCCCAATTATCCGATTTAATCATTACACATTGTATACTTGTATCAAAATATTATATATACCCTTAAAATATGTAGAACTCTGATAATTTTCTACTCATGAATTAATAATCACTCAGTTTGGCTGAGGAGACATGCCAGTGATTTCCTGTAAAATATTTAACACTAAAGCACCATAACCTTACAAGGTGTCCTCCAATGTAAATTAGCTGCTAAATATATCTCTAGGTAACTGAAAGAACTTGACCTATACATGGAGATATTTCATCAAATCAGTTATATTTTTGCAAGTGTCTTCCAAAACAAGATTTTATTTTTAACTTAATATTGATGATTTTTTTTCCTTTTTGGCAATAGATATCAGAATCAATTAGTCTTTAGAAACCTCTAAGTAGTTAACCTATAGTAGATACAATGTTTCCATTGCAATTAAGCTGGCATAAAAACCTGGATTCAATCCTTCTAAATAATCATCAGAAATTTGAGAAATAGGTTAAGAAGCAGGGTGATTAAAATATACATGCACACATACACAAAATTTCTTACATGCCAGACACTGAGGTGATAGGATGTGTGATCATTAGATTATATCCTGGAGTTAGGACTTTGGAATCACCTTTTAAGTCACATGATATTCGATCTTATACCTGAAAAATGAATGAGGGCTTTCCAGATGAAGTGAAGGGAACAGGTTGTTCTAGACAGTTTGTTTTTTTTTAAAGACGGTTTTTAAAAAGTACACGGATATGTATAGATGGGTATGGATAAATTGTGATAAGAATTCAATATCTCTTCATCTTTCCCTCCTTTCCCTTTCAAAACAATTTAGCCAAAATGCCATTAAGTGGGCCCAAGCACGGTCAGTGTCCATGTCAGTAGAATGGGGAGGCATCCTGACCAAGAGCAAAATGTTAGAGTCTGAGTGGGGTATAGAGGATGGCCCAGATGGTGGCCAGTTCAGTGTCTAAGCCCAAACAGGAGAACTTTCACAAAGGCAGGGCTGCTAGGAACAGACAGCTGTTCGGGATCAGAATCCAAGTGGCCTGAAGAGGACTTCTTCAAGGGACGGCAGCCAAGAATAGAGTAACAGAGGCCGAGTGGGATGAGGAGACTGAACCCTGTGGTGCTGGATTGGAATTAGAGATATTGGTGTGAGTTAGGGTTTTCAATACAAATGGATGTATAAAAGATAGATTCAGGAAAAATGTAGGTATAAACACATGTGTATATGTGTGTATATATTCTAGGTTTATGTGTATATATATATGTATATATATGTGTGTGTGTATATATATATGCGCATACACATACACACATAAACACATATATTCCCTAACTCTATTGCGAAGATACCTGGTAACAACAACTTAAAAGCAATGAGCATATCTAGTGTATAGATCATGTTTTCTGTTGATCATTTTTCCCTAAAATTAACTGTAGTTTCTTGGACTTGAGCAGAGGAAATACAAAATGAGTCTGGGCTATTTTCTGGTGCCAGAAAGCAAAGAACTATCCAAGAAACTTGGGAGCCTGTCAGAAGGACACAGGAGGCAACCTGCAGGGGACCACATTGCCTAAATCTGAGATACTTTAAGTATCAAGTAAATAATGATAGTAACTTTTTGAATAAAAATAGAAGTTCAGAAATGTATCCTGATATAAATAAGATATTGAAAGTTTCACGAGGAACCATATATTTACACAGTCTCAAATGACTTCCCCACAAAACACTTATTAATTACGAAGGAAGACTTTACAGTTGAGAAGTCTGGCAAACACTGCCTTAATTGAATGATCAAAGTTGACATCAGAAATAATGCAACAATTTGAAATCATATGCCAACCGTTAAGAAGCAAAAGCAAGGGAAACAAAGCATCACTTCTATAATACTCCATCCAAAGATGCACAACATGGATGAAAAACAAACCCTAATGAAGAACATGCTACAAAATAAGTCTGCCCAATAATCTTAAAAACTGCTGATGTCATGGAAGTCAAGAAAAGACTGAGGAACTCTTCCAGACTGACAAAGACTAAAAAGACATCTAAATGCAACACATGGGTGGTACTTCCAGATGGCAAAATGAGTTTCTCTGAAAAATCTGCTCCTTAAAAGCAGTGAAGAATCTGGAAAAAAATGTCAAAATCATATCTTTCGGAACTCATAAAATTAACTAAAGACCTGCAATAGCCCAAAAAGTGTTTATTCAAGAAAACAGCTAAATCTTGGTAAGAATAGTGAGCTTTATGGCATTTTAACTTGCCCTACTTTCATCTTCCGTTGCCCAGCTCTACAGAAGCCTTAAAAAGCAGCAGCACTGCAAACATAGTAGCTGTGAGAACCATCATCCTAGCAGCCACTAGGAGGGGCAGAACTGGTTTGGAGCTTATTAATAAAGCCCCATCCACACAGAATTATCACTATTTGACCTGTGACTGAGCGTCATGGAAAAGCCCCATTCACAGGAATTATTATTTGACATGATTCAGAGTTCACTCAGTGGGAAATGTCTTGTTTCCAGAGTATTTGTTCAGAACGTTAAGTGGCAATTAATTAACACAGCAGCTTCTCGAAGGAGGAAAAACATAGGACTATAGCTTGAGATGGAGGATATGGATTTGAGAAGCACCACATAAGAAGAAAAATAATAAAGAATGCTTGTTGTGGACTGCATTGTGTCCTCCATAAACATATGTTTAAATTAGTCCCCGGTACTGTGAATGTGACCTTATTTGAAAATAGGGTCTTTGCAGATGTAATCAAATTAAAATGGGATCACTGGCTTAGAGCAGACCTTAAATCCAGTTACTAGTGTCCTTATAAGAGGAGGGAAATTTGGACATAGACACACAGAAGAGACACACACAGAAAAGTAAGAAGACTATATGACAACAGAGGTAGAGACTGGAGTGATGCAGCTGCAAGCCAGGGAACACCAGGGATTGCGGTCAATCACGAGATGCTAGGAAGAAGCAATGATTCTTTTTTAGAGACATGATAGGAAACATGGTCCTGCCAACACCTTGAGTTCAAATTGCTGACCTCCAGAGCTGTGAAAGAATCAATTTCTATTATTTTAAGCAGAATTAAAGCAACAGTATGTGGCGATTTGTTAGAGCAGCCATAGGAAACTAATAGAAGTGGTGATGCCAATTATGGCAAACAAGAAGCTGGACAAAAACTGAAAAGGAAGATATGGAGAAAGAGTTGTCTATAAGGGCCTTTATAAAGCTCCAACATATTCCTGAGAATCTAGGAAGTTACATGATTGTGTAAGGCTGAGTAATTCCCAGGAAAGATCTCAGAAGGCTCTAAGTTCTCACCTCTGAGTGACACTGAGGCCCTGCAAAAGCACTAAGTGAAGTCCACGGCAGAACTGTAAAGTGAGAATTGAAGGTCTGCTCCTACACCAAGCAGTGCCCTTCCGCAAAGGAATGAAAATGTATTGGCCTAATCATTAAAAAAAAAATCTATTTCATTAGCTGACCACTAAGCTAACTGAACAGGGTGAGAAGTTAGCTCAGTGGCCACATATGCAGGAGAAAATAGACTTCTTAGAATCAACCAAGGAAAGTAACTGAATGAACAGCAGCAACAACAAACTGTGGTGTGGCTGTCAGAAACGAGATGGACAGAGCAGCCACATCATACTATATAAAGCATCTAGTTTTCAACAAAAAGTTATGAGTCACACAAAGAAAGAGAAAAGCAGTCACAGAAAAGAAGCTTAAATAGCAAGAGGAAAAACAACTCAAGATGTAAAAAGGATCCTTAATAAAATGAACAGCTGACTTCTATCAGAAACTGTGAAGTTCAGGAGGCAGTAAAATGACATAAGCAAAGTGTTAAAAGGAAAAGACTCTCAACCAAAAATTCTACATCTAGACAAATTATTTCTTAAAAATAGAAGAAGAAATTAGGGCTTTCTCAGGTAAACAAAGTCAGATGATTTGTCACTAGCAGATATACCCTACAAAAGAAAACATTAAAGGGAGTCCTTCATGATAATATGAAAGGACACTAGCCAATAACAAACCCACGCAAAGAAATAGAGTGCTGGTAAAGGTAACTATGAAAGACAGTATAAATTTAGTTTTTGCTTGTAACTCTTTTCTTCTTTTACCTAATTTAAAAGGTAACTGCAGGCCAGGCAAAGTGGCTAACGCCTGTAATCCCAACACTTTGGGAAGCCAAAGTGAGAGGATCACTTGAGGCCAGGAGTTTGAACTAGCCTGGGCAACACAGTGAGACTCCATCTCTACAAAAATAAAAATATCATCTGTGTGTGGAGGCATGCACCTAGAATCCCAGCTACTTTAAAGGCTGAGGTGAGAGGATCACTTAAGCTCAGAAGTTTGAGATTACAATTAGCTATGATTGTGCCACTACACTCCAGCCTGGGTAACGGAGTGAGACCCTGTCTCTCAAAAAAAATTGCATGAAGCAATAATTATAAAATTGTTATGGTGTAGAGGTATAATCTGATTAACAGGAATAGCACAAAGGAGGAAGAAAAGAATATAGCCACATTGAAGCAAAAGTTTGCAAACTATTAAAATTAAGTTGATCTTCATCCTAATTATATAGTTTTTAAGATATTAATTGTAATCCTCAGGGTAATTACTTGAAAAATAACTTTACAAAAGGAAAAGAGACAATACAAGAATTAAAATGCTAATTTTAAAAATATTTACCTGATAAAAAAATAAAACAGTAACAAAGAAGAAAAGAACAAAAAAGACATAAGACATGTGGAATACAAATAGAAAACAGTCAATGTAAATCCTCTCTTATCAGTAACTATATTAAACACAGCTGTATGAAACGCTTTGATCAGAAGGCAGAGATTGAACAATGGATTTTCCTTTAAATGGTCAAAATATGAGCTGTCTATGAGACACAATTTAGATTCAAAGGCTTAAGTGGTTGAAAGCTAAAGAATGTAAAAGCCCATGTCAAGCATAAAGGCAGCCACAAGACAAATAATATCACACAAAATAGATTTTAAACAAGACCCCTCACTAAAGATAAAGAGGGACACTTCATAATGATAAAAGGGCTCATCTTTCTGGAAATACAGTAAACGTACAAGCACCTGACAACAGAGCCCCAAAAATACATGAAACAAAACCTGGCAGAATTGACTGGAGAAACAGATAACCTAATAATAACAGAGACTTCGATAGCCCACTTAAATAATGAAGTTTAAATAAAAAATAATAGTAAATTTCAAAATTGAAAAAATGTTTATAGAATAATATAAAGAAAGAAAATATTTTTATACAGTTGTACAACGTGTTCGTGTTTCAATCTAAGTCTTATTACATGAGTCAAAAAGTTTAAAAACTTTAAAAGTTTTTAAAGTAAAAAAGTTACAGTAAGCTAAGATCAGTTTATTACTGAAGGTAAAATTTTTAAAAATAATTTTAGTGTAGCCTAAGTGCACAGCGTTTATAAAGTGTCCCAGGTCTTCACCTTCACATTCACTCACCGCTTCTTCACTGACTCACCCAGAGCAACTGCCACTCCTTTAGAAAGCTCCATTCATGGTAAGTGACCTATACAGTAAGGTATATCATTTTTAATCTTTTATACTGTAATTGTACCTTTTCTATGTTTAGATCTATTTAGATACACAGATACTTACCGCTGTGTTAAAATCGCCTACAGTATTCACTGCTGTAACATGCTGTACAGGTTTGTAGCCTAGGGGTGTAATAGGCTATACCATCTAGGTTTTTGTAAATACATGCTATGATGTTGACACAAAATTGCCTAAAAACACATTTTTCAGAATGTATCCCTATTGTAAAGCAATACATGGCTATGCATACACACACACGCATAACGGTTCAGCTCAGTTATAGATAAGGCTGTTTTTCAAATTACAAAAGCAAGCATCATATATTCTACTCAAATTGTTACCTTCTCTACTGAGAGATAATGTGAAGAGAAAAGATAAAACACCAAGACTGAGATTAACTGAGATACACTCTGAAAGTCAGGTTGGAGAACATGGGCAAGCCACTTACTGTACTTACCTGATTTTTAATTTCACTTGTAAAATGATATTTAACATTCATTCCTTTGAATGTGGTTAATTCTAATTTTTCTGTAATTTTATTTAAATGTAACTATTTAGAAACATACTTAGTATATGAGGCAAATTACCTATTGTTTTATTATTTTAATGTTATACTACCAAATATATGTATTTATATTTAGAAAATGAACTTATGGATTGAGCTGCTTTTTTAGTAATATTTTATAATTGGTCACTTACTAATTGTAAGTCTATTTTCTGTTGTATATTGTACACTCAAGAACATTAAAATAATTCTGTGAAAATAAAGGGTAAGCTTCTTTCTGTTTTTATTCCTCCCTGTTACTAAGCTTGTTTCTCTGCCTCCCTCCACGCAGCAACCCCAACACTCTTAAAGTCTCAGCATACTAATAAAAGTGGGTTATCTTCTAGGGACCTTGATTCCACTAGACAGTGATTTTTATTATGGCTTAATTATTTTTCAGAGGAGTGCTTCATTTACTTTTTAATACCCCCCAGTTATAACAGGATGATAGATTTTTTTTAAATTTGTCACTTATTTCTTATACTATTATTTCTTGTGGAAAGCTGTTTACTATGCCTTTGCCCAGGTAAATGCTTGTAAAATTACAATCATTCCAAAACGAGCATGTATTGTTATTGTACATATTCTTATCAAGAGAAAAAGAAAATAGCTTGGTATTCAAGTTTTTCCATGGGTTCAAAACTGCACAAGAACCTAGCAACTTTGGAAGACACCCAGCTTACTTTTGCTCTGATGCAATCAGAAGATTGCAAATCAATACTTAGTATTAACGTTTTAATCGAGAATTCACATCACCATAATTCATAATGAGGGTGAGCATCTTGATGTTTAGGAGAGGGCTATTTGGTTGCGGAGGTCATTACACCGGAGAGCACAAACATTGGAAGGGGAAAATGCAAATTATTTGTTTCCTTGGGCAAGGACATACAGTAAACACTTGAATTGGTGGTCAACTATAATTTGCTTCTAGAGCCAGCAATTCTGGCAACACTACACTTTGGATTTATGGCAAAGCACACAAGTAGTAGTGACTTTGAAAGCAAAGGAGAAAAGAACCAAGGGAAAAGTTACTAGTTCTTAAAGGTCTGTGTCTCATTAGAGGAACTTAAGGGCCTTTCCCTCAATCTAAAAGCAGCATAACCTCAGCTGTTCCTAATTACTCCTGGAGGAAGCAATGATATTTGAGTCTGGGTTATCAACAATCCTTTATTTTTTTTTTTTTTATTTTTTGCTGGGGATTTCAAACCAATATACCCCCAGCCTTCCACTTCCTTCATCTTCAGGGAAGGAGTGTGCAGTTCTGATTTAGCTCCTCAGTGGAGTACACTGAATTTTGAGGAAGGGGGATTTCTGCAGAAATCGTCAGTTACACAAGTAAGTTCCTCTTGGTTCCCTCTTTCATCAAAAGTGAAAAACTGTTCACAGGAGTGCCCGTGTCCTATTTCCTTATGCATCACTAGAGCCAGGAGGGGACCCCGCCAGCAAGGCGCCCTCTGCTCTGTCCCGAAGACCACAGTCCCCGACCTTCACCCCATTGTTTGTGCAATGTGCAGAACTGGAGCCCAAAGCTGCGGGCTCAGCATCAGTCTCCAGACCCTGCGGGCCCAGGGGCCCCTTCCTTGGCCGGGAAGAGGGGCTCTTGTGAAAGCAGAGCTTGAAAAGCCCCAGCACTGTCATGGTCAAGATCACTAACACTACTACTGCTATGCTCACAAGTATGAAGACCACAGTGGAGGAGGAGTCGAAAGCCTGAGGAGTGGCAGAGGAAATCGTAGAATTAAACTTGGAAATCACGCTCCCTGATGGGGTGATGGTGGCCTCTGACTCAGCTTGAAGGGACACCTGATGAGTAGACATCGTGCTCTGTGCTCCCCACTGAAGAATCTCAGAAATAGATGTTACTGAACTGTCTTGTTCAGAGACAAGTGGTATCTCTCTCGGCTTCTCGTCGACACTGGTTGACCACGTTCTCTCCGGCACGGGACTGGTTGCAGTGGCCGGCGGGCGCCTGGTGGGCACCCTGGGCCCCCCAAGGGTCGGCTGTCCTTCCCCACTGGTCACACAAGAGCGCCCGTCCTTCCCCAGCTCGAAGCCAGTAGCACATTCGCAGGCAAAGTCTCCCAAGTCGTCTAGGCAGTTAGAGAGCTCTGCGCATTTGCCAGCACGGAGGTACCTCCCGGCGCAGGGGCAGAGCACATCGCCCGAGGGGAGTTTGTCCCAGCGAGCGCCGATTTCGTCCGCGATGCAAGTAACTGAGACGGGGAGCTGTCCCGGGCAGAGCGCACTCACCGTGGTCCCGGGGGGACTGAAGTCCAGAGCGGCACTGTGTAGCTGGAAGGGCGCGCGATAGCTCAAGTTAGAGGCGGCCCCGGGGCGCGGCGCAGGACACAGGACCTCAAACTGGTACTTGCACAGGTAGCCGTTGGCGCGCTGGTGGCATCGCATCTCCTTCCAGCCCGCGGGCTCGACCCCACCAGTGGCCTGGAGTACCGCGCATTTCCGCGCGGTGCAGGAGCGGTGGGGCTCCTCCACCCACTGCAGCGTGTCGCTTTCGAACCCGCCGGCGTCGGAGGACAGCCAGGAGAACCCCCGCAAAGGCTCGTTCTCCATGGTGCAGTGGGAACGCCCGCGCTCCAGCGCGACCCAGACCAGCAGGTCTTTGGAGCCCCCTCCCGGCCCTGGGCCTGCCCGCAGGAGCGCGAGCACCGCGCGCAGCTCGGCGCCCCCACGAACGGTGCTGAGCGCCCCGCCGCGCAGGACGCAGGCCTCCTCGGCCGCCTGCCGCTTCATGGTAGCGTGGTGCAGGCTGTAGCAGGCCCCCGAGGCCGAGCAGCCAGCACGGTCGGCAGTGGGGTGTTCGCCACCGCCCGGCCCGGGCCAGAGAGCCTGCCAGAGGAGGCACAGGGCGAACGTCGGCCTCATTCTCGGAGGCCCCGCACGCAAAGCTGCTCCCAACTTGGATCTGTCCCGCTCGAGGACGCGGAGCTGCCTCTGGAGCGCGGTCACCGCCCTCTACAGCTGGCTTCCCCAACCGCGTTTCCCCTCCCTTCCCCTCCGCCCTCGCTCCCGACGGACCCCCCAACTGCCAAGAATCCCCCCGCGTCGGGCCCAGCGGCCAACAGCTTCCCTTAGGCCGAGACAGGAAATGTGTGCGGAGCGCTGCCAGGCCCTGTGCAGCCCTGATTTATTCTGGGGTCAGGAACACAGCTGGCGCCGGGGCACAGGGGACGTAGTCGAATAGAAGGTCAAACACCCTGCTTAGAGCAAGAGGAGAAAGTCGTCACTGGGATGAAGTGTGTGGTTTTCTCCGTTCAGGGAGTTTCACCAAGACCGCAGAACCCATAACACGTAGGCGAACATCCGCAGGAAAGACTGGAGAAAGAAACTGGCTTATGATTATAAGACCACGCCCGCCTATTGTGTTTCTGTCCGCAGCTGTGAAGTTAGCGTCAGAATAATTCGTAGATGGCTCCAGCCCACAGGGACGCCTATGCCGGCGGCGGGAAAAATCTTGTGAAACAACTTAGCATCTCTTTTTGCCACCAGAAGCAGCACTGCCTAACCGCCTATCTCTATATGGGTCTCTGCTTCTCTGTTATGTCAAGAGATTTCAGGCGTACTAACTGCTAAATAATTTGCAGTTGTTTGGGTATTTTAAATAGGAAATTCTGTTTCTTCCATCAGCAGTTGCCTTAGAAGTTTATTTTTCACTTCCACTTGTTTCTCTCTGAAATGGACCGTACTGATTCATTGAAGAAAGGAAATGTGTTTCTAGGCCTAAATGAAAAATAATGGCCATACATCTTAACTGTTAGGTTGTTAGCTTTCCTTGCCGCTTTGTTGGTACATAAATTCTTCAAGCTTATAGGTTACACCTAAGTGAGTTCGTGGCCTTATAAATATCTGAGAACTGCCCTATATGTGATTTTAGCCTTGAACTATTTTAGTATCATTTTCTCCTATGACTGAGTGGCAATATTTATAATAGTAAGTTGTAAACGTCCCCTTTAAGGAAAATTAGAGTTCAACATCCTTAAGAAATTAAAATTATTCCATTATAATGAATATTGTATACTGTCGGGAAAAAATCATGTAATTTGAAAGATGGGTGAGCCAATTTCTTCAGAATTCCAATGGGTGTTTTGTTTTAAGATAAACATTTCAACTCAATGGGGAGTGGGAAGGCATTAAAGATTAATACAGAAAGGTTAAAAACTGTACTGTTATGAAAGGATTTCTTGTTAGCAACTTAGACAATTCTGTAACAGTTTAGGAAACATATCATCTGTCTTGGCTCATAGT
Organism: Cacajao melanocephalus; assembly: GCA_963573385.1. Classification (NCBI taxonomy): domain Eukaryota; kingdom Metazoa; phylum Chordata; class Mammalia; order Primates; family Pitheciidae; genus Cacajao; species Cacajao melanocephalus. Next base: position 1,850 of record CAUYLG010013039.1, on the reverse strand, counting down.
GGCCAAATATGTTGCAATCAAAAATACATAAAGAGTTTCAGCTAAGCCTTCTTAGAGATGTCTGATGCTTTTAAAAATATCTTTATTCAGAACGAAAGTTGCCATTCCATGAAGAATGCATAAAAACTCACTTTGTTGTACTGCATTCAGGTTGATGAGGGGTGGGAGGGAAGGTTTCAGGATCACATCTGTATGCTTCCATCTTATTTTTACCATAACTCTCATTCTTCTTTCCTCCTAGCAATTCCATGTATCTTCACAAACAACAGTAAACCCATGAGTCATCATCATACTTACCTTGCTTTTGCTGAGTGTAAGGTTTTGCACTAGGATTTCTCTCCTCCCTTTCTATTTCCTGATTTAAAGAACATTCCTTAGTCCTTCTCTTCCGATATCGGAGAATCACCTTAAACATGGCTTTGCGTTTAAATTAGGTAACTTAATATTTTATGAGAAAGCAACTTGAAAATCTAGAAATCGAATTGAATGGATTTTAAAAAACACTTAGTCACTTGGGCCAGCTTTCAATAGACCATTGCATTCTTATGACTGTGTTTGTAAATGTGTCCATGTAGCACCGTATTTTTTAATAAAGCCTTTTTCAAACTTAAGTAGTCAATAGAAATCTCATAGCTATCTTTAAAAATCATTTGGGATGAGACGACTACAGTAAGAAAGAAAGAATGGCTAGAAAGCTTATGGTAAATACATGATCTCACTCCCTGATACTCTGCCTAGGGAAGTGGGATTATGGCAGAGAACACATGTATATCAGAGTACTGACCGTGACCATGACCATATCATGGAATGACACAAGAGTTAGGAAAAATTAGCTCAAAGTAGGACATCAATAGTTTTGTAATTATTTTGAAATATACAGTTTATCTGAACAAATTAGAAATGGAGGGAAGTTTCTATTTTTAAATAATATTCATTAAGATCATAATACAGAACCATTTTACCCCCACTGGATTCAAAATGCCTAAAAATCTTATAATATCAATGTGAATCCATTGGCTGTTTTATATGTTACAGATTAGAGCAACCATTTTGGAAAATTTTGACATTTTTTCACTAAAATGAAATATTTGCAAATTCTATACTCTAGCACTTCTATGATAAGGTATAAAATTAAGAGAAATTTTTGCACACGTGCAACAGAAGATACGTAAAAAATGTTTATAATGACACTATTCATATTAACAAAACCCAGAATCAATCCAAATGTCCAAAAAGAGTATATAAACTGTAGTATATTCACTAATTTACTATTATATAAGGAGTCAAAATGAGTACAGTATAGTTGCAAGTAACAATATGAATTAATTTTAGCAATACAATACTAATGGACAGAAGTTCCAAGAGCCTGGCATTTTTATACAATTAAAACAACAGTACTAGATATATGTTTGTGTCTTCTTTGGAAAAATAGTTACAATGAAATTAAAAAAACAATAAACATAAGAATGTCAAGGAGTGAGACCATGAATTTACCATGTGGCTTTTTTGCACTACCCAAATAATGGAATCTTTATTTCATTATTAAAAATAAATAATTAGTAATGAAGAAATAAATAAAAATGAGTATATCTGGATAAATAAGTGAATGACATGAAGCAGGAATTATAATTAATTTAATTCTGAGTTGCTGAGTTTCAAAATGAAAAATAAAAATAAAATCCAAATGTTAATTACATTTAAAATATATCTTTGGGAGAGAGATCCAAGATGGCCGATTAACAACAGCTCAGGATTGTAGCTCCCAGTGAAAGCGCAGACAGCGAGTGGACGCCGCACTTTCAGACGAATTTTTGTTGCCCACAGACTAGGAGATTCCCGGCGGAGGAGCC
>CAUYLG010013038.1:0-41025 GCA_963573385.1 Cacajao melanocephalus | reverse complement strand
CAGTATCAAACTCACATATATCAATATTAATCCTAAATTTAAATGGCCTAAATGCCCCAATCAAAAGACACAGACAGGCAAATTGGATAAAAAGCTAAAATCCATCGGTATGCTGTATCTAGACCCATCTCACATGCAAGGATACACAAAGACATAAAACAGAGGGATGGAGGAAGACATACCAACCAAATGGAGAGAAAAAAAAAACAACAAAAAAATAGAAGCTGCAATTTTCGTCTCTGATAAAGCAGACTTTAAAGCAACAAAGACCATAAGAAACGAAAAGGGACATTATATGGTGGTGAAAGGATCAATGCAACAAGAAGAGCTAACGATCCTAAATAGATACGCACCCAATACAGGAACACCCAGATACATAAGGCAGGTTCTTAATGACTTACAAAGAGACTTAGACTCCCACACAATAATAGTGGGAGATTTAACATTATACTGTCAATATTAGACAGATCAACGAGATAGAAAATTAACAAGGATATCCAGAACTTGAAATCAGACCTGGAACAAGTAAACTTAACAAATATTTCCAGAACTCTCCACCCCAAATCCACAAAACATACATTTTTCTCAGTATCACATTACACCTATTTTAAAAGTGACCACATAATTGGAAGTAAATCACTCCTCAGCAATTGCATAGCATTTCACAGGTTTAAATAAAATATTGGATGTCTGAACGATAGTTATTTTCATCCCTTATTCCTTCCTGTCTCCATTGTTAAGCACAATTATTGGCATAAAAGAGGTCTTTAATACCCATTTTTAGACTGCTTTCTAGCCTGGGCAATAAAACAAGAATCCCGTTCTCTCTCCCTCTTTCTCTTCCTCTTTCTTTCTCTCTTACATTCTTTTTTTTTCTTTCTTTCACTCTTTCTTTCTTCTTTTCTCTGTTTTTCTTTCTTTCAAAAAAAAAAAAGATATACATTGGTTCAATCTAGTAAGGCGGGACAATTTGAAATGAGAGCTTCCAGGTTAGGAGACAAAAGGTTGCATTTTTTTGAGTCCTTGATCAGCCTTCCACTGAATACACAATTTAGTCTGGCTCAGTAAATCTGGACTTTTACATAAACAACAGGGCAGAGGAAGCAATCAGATATGAATTTGTCTCAGGTGAGCCTCCGAGGGATGACTTAGTGCTCCGTCTGTCCTATGTCTGCAAGGAATTTCCTGTGGGCAAATTTTCCTGTGGGTATGTAGCTTCTTATCTTTGTAGCTATCTTATTTAGGAATAAAATGGGAGGCAGGTTTACCTGAAATAGTTTCAGCTTGACTTTTAACTTAGTGGTTTAGGGGTCCTGAGATTTGTTTTCCCTTCACATTACTCTCTGTGGGAGTGTGGCTTCAGTTTGGGACTCCTTCACTCAGTACAATGAAGACAGCTGTATGACTTGCTTGTTCTCTGATTTGGTAACACAACTGATGCATATAGAGAGGTCTCTATTTTTTGTCCCATGTAGATGGGCATCAGTTGTGGAGGTGTCAGCTGGTGGAGTTGGCCTGACCCAATGCCCTGTGGGGAGTGGTCTGGTGGCAGCACTGTTGGACTGGGCTAGATTGTTCCATAGTTCACAGGTCCTTAAATTGCCTGCTGGATAGTGTCAATAAGTCCTGAAGAGTCTGGACCAGGCAGGGTTGGGCTAGCCCAGTGTTCAGATGTTGGCTTTGATGAGGAGGGATGGGCTGGTCACTGATCACCAGCAGAACTCTCAGGCGGGGAGAGGCAGAACACTCAAGGGGTTGGGTTACACGTTGAAAAGTGCACTCGGCCATAGGAGAAATGCTCAGGGCATGGCAGGGCACCAGTGCTGTGGGCCTTTAATGGCAGAGAGCAGGTCCCGGCAGTTGGGGCAATAGAGACTGGCACCTGTGGGGTGTGTGGCACACTTGCACTTCCCTCCTGCTCATGACTATAATCCTAGCACTTTGGGAGGCCGAGGTGGGTGGATCGATCACAAGGTCAGGAGTTTGAGATCAGCCTGCCCAACTTGGTGAAATCCCATCTCTACTAAAAAAAAATACAAAAATTAGCCAGGTGTGGTGGTGTGCACCTGTAATCCCAGATACTCGGGAGGCTGAGGCAGGAGAATAGCTTGAACCTGGGAGGCAGAAGCTGCAGTGACCCGAGATCGTGCCACTGCACTCCAGCCTGGATGACACGAGTGAGACTCCATCTCGAAAAAAAAGCAGCAATGGGTTTTATTAATACTTTTGGGGGCAGGCACATGTGCTGGGCCTCCTTGCTCTCCCTGGCCCTAGGATGTCAATGACTTAGCCAGCGACAGTGGCAGCTCCAAGGGGCTTGTCAGCAACCTCTGGGAGTGTGCTCTCAGAGAAACACAGAGCCATAGCTGCAGTGTTCAGTTGAGGGGGAGCAGGTGACCTGGAGGCCTAAACATGACAAGGCTCATTTGGCAGGAAGCAATGAAGGTGGAGAGCTGTGGGGCATACAGCCTGCTGCTGTTCTGTACCTTATCTGCGGTTATCTGTGCTGACAGTGCAAGAACATGTCCAGCCTCCCCATTCCCTCCCTGGCGTAGGGGCAGCAAAACTGTAAAGGGCTTGTCGGTGACCTCTGGGAGTGGTACTCTCAGAAGAATGCTGAACTGTGGCTACAGTCTTCAGATGGAGATGATGTGGGTGCGCTTGGGGCCAGAAGGTGGCAAGCCTCATTTGGCAGGGAGTGACAGAGGGGGAAAGTCACGTGGTGCATAGTCCAGCTGCTCCACCAAACCATGGATGTGGTTTCTATCTTTAGGGTACATGAAAATACCTGGTCTTTCTCTTCGGTGGCGTGGTGGGTCGCTGGCAACTACCTACTTAGGGATCAAAAGCCTATGGGATTCCATGTGGGCTTCAACGATGCCTCTGCACTGTTTTCAGGTGGTTCTTGTGTTTTTCTGGGGGCCTGGGGGCATTGACGTGACTCTCCCATCACTAGGATTGTAAAGGTCCATCGTGGAAGTGTGTATCCCTGAGGGTGTCTCACTCACCCACCCCTTTCTCACTTTCAAGATCCTCTCTTGGCTCTGCACCTATCCTGAATCAGTGGTAGTCTGGCTGCAGACTTCTGTGCTTTCTGTGGGTTCCATCACTTATCTGGTGAATTTCAGTCTGCTCCATGAGATGATATACCTGAGGTCTTGTTATTTTGGCTTATCTTCATAATAAAGGTAAACCAGACATGCTTCTAGTCAGCCATATTGGATCAGAACCTCTCAAGATTCATATCTGGAAACATCCCCACACCTCCAAAACACCTTTTCGGTCATACCCACAATCTCTTGCATGATTTCCTTGATTGGCTCTGTGTTAAATCTGTGAAGTCATGCACAACGTCTGAACACAGGGTTCTCCAGGAGAAATTTATTGTTTCAAGCTTGATACCTTTTGTGGCTTTTCTTATAAGAATAATAACATCTTGAATGGTAGATTTTTATCATCTTCTCTCTATTAGAATTATTTTCCATAGAGTTGACAATCCTTTCTGTAGAGAACCATGTGTAATGAGGCTTATAGCTCCCTATGACTCCCTAATCTAGAGGCTGAATTGCAGACATTATTTTGGGGGCAATTAGACCACTTTGATACATTCAGTGTTGAACACCTAGGGTTCTGGGTGGCAACAGACATTGTCCAATACATAAGAACTTTAAAAGGCGGTCTCTTATTGGTAAGGTACTCTGATTTCAAGGACAAAGCATCAAATGACTAATAGAGAAAAAAGATTCTTACTGTCCCTGCGTACGTGTTTTACAACCAAAAGACTGGAAACTAGTATTTATCTTTTCTCTTCAATGCTCCGGGTTTAGCAACACTGTAGATAAGGGCAGTCCTTATCATAACCTGACCGCATTTACACAAAACCAAAGAGTTATGCTATCCTGTCCCTAATCCTTGTTCTCACTTCTCTTTTATCCTAATGGATGTCCTTTTTTGGCACTTTATTTCAGAATACAGTGCTTTTGTGTGCATTAAAAACTCATTTAGGTAGATATAATTTCTCCTCAATGATTTTCTTAACGATGCTGGGACGTGGTCTGCTTCCACCAGGTCAGCAGAAGATGCTTCTCCACTTTTCTTGATATTTTTAAGCCAAAACTTCTAAAAATGTTTTAAACCTGAATTTGTCTTTCTGAAATTATCAAATCATTTCTTGCTAGTATTAAAATTTTCAGCTTTAGATCCTTTATCTTCCTTTTGCTTTAGGTTGTCATATAATAACTGGGCTTTTTCTTGAGTCGTATTAAAATATTTACGTGTGCCTTTCTTTTAGCAATCCTTCACTCACATAAAAGCTGAATACTCGACACAAGATAAGGTATTTCTCAAGAAGTGCAAGGTTTGGGAGTCTGTTGTATAACTGCACTGACGGCTTCAATTTTTTTTACAATGATCCTTGAGCTTGAGTTATTAATCTTGAAATGTCAGGCAAACACCCCTGCAGACCTCAACCTATAGTACATATCAGGCAATTCAACTTTTTTTCTTGTAATGTCATGACTTTTCTGTGCTACCTGTAGTACGTATCAGTCAATTCAACTCTTTATTGTAAAGTCAGACTTTTCTGTGCTCCTTGGAAGCACTTCCAGCATTACTAGTGGCACTTCCTATGGGTCTCATGGTTTTATTCAAGGGTTACAGGGTTACAAGAGTTCTATTCTATGATTTTATTCAAGGGTTACAATTGTACTAAACATAATAAGGGTTCTATTCAACGGTTTTATTCAAGGGTTACAATTGTACTAAACATTATAACAAATTAGTATAATTTAAAGAGGTACATATGAGTGCCACATTGACAAGAGTTGGATTTGTGTGCTTTATTTTAGGGGTCAACTTGACAATATTAAATAATACCTGGAAACCTGGTTAAGGATTATTTTTGGTGTGTATGTGAGGTTATTTACAGAGCAGATTAGTGTGTGAATCTGAGTGGATTAAGTAAGGAAAATCTGCCCTTGTTACTGGTCAACATCAGACAATCAGTTGGGACCTAGAGAAAGAAAAATCAGGAGCATATGTCTCTCCTTGAGAACTAAAACAGTCTTCTTCTGGTGCCTCAGTCATCAGAATTTTAGGCTTACCAGCCTTTGAATTGCAGAATTTACTGGAGCCTCCCTGGGTTCTGAGGCTTTTAAAATCCTGAACAATTCTTCCAGCATCCCAGGTCTCCACTTGCATAAAGCCAGTCATTGGACTTCCCAGCTACCACAATTACGTGAGCCATTTCCCATAAGTCCTCTGTCATATATCTACATACATATCCTATTGCTTTTGACTCTCTGGAGAACTGTGGATTATACAGATCTGGCATAGTGGAAGCTGAATATCATTCCTTCTTACTATGTTTCTTACAAGACAAGGAATGAGATCTGTGAAATTATTACCTTTTTAAAAGGCTGTGATTAGTTAAATGTACAAGGTTAGTTGACGGTGAATGATACAAGTTTAAATGTTAATTATAATTGGTGCTGCAAAAGCAAAAATCTGCTTAATTCTACCAGAGGAGCAATAACCAGACTTTTTAAATAGACAGCATATAGTTACAAAATTTGTAGACCAGAAGCACTCTCCAAATACAAGTGCAGTATTTCAAAGATCACAGAATAAGTAAAAATGCAGGTGAAAAATACAAGAACTCTCCTCTGCCAAATTATTCAATCATGTACTTTTGCTCCTTCATACATAGGTGCCATGCTTGCCTTCAAAAAATGCCTGTCAAGATTATAAAGAATTCCACAAGCTCAGTGACTTGCTTAACTAAAGGCACTTGCTCGTATTATGGTTTCTTCAGTGTTACAAAACACATTAAATGGTGAACTTTTTTAATTTTCTTATATTTACCAATAACCCTAATACAGAAATACGCTTCACTGTGGCTAATGAGTGGCACTTTCAACTGTCCCCACTGTTTTTTATTAACTATATACAATTAATACCCTGGTTGAATCCAAAAATTTTAAAACTTTTCTACTCATTTATGTATTAATAACTCAAAGTACTAAAGCATTTTGTAAATATTCATTTGAAGATCTGGCGAACTTTGCAGAAAAAAATAAATTTTCAATCCACAATGACCGTTTTGAGTAAGTGTGGCCAAAGCCTCTACAAGTGAATTACAAAATGTTACCAATGAATTTTTTTTTGTTTTGTTTGGATTTTTTTTTGTTGTTTCTTTGTTTGTTTGTTTGTTGTCAGTTAAGTTCAATGCCTTTGGATTGGCCACAAACATGGCAATAGCAGAAACTTCAGTTTAAAAATGTATCATTTGCCTGCATTGGCATTCCTTCAAGCTTATAACATTCCAGGAACTTTTCAGGAATTAAAACAGCATTTGCCCAAAAAGTCAGCAGTGCAGTTAACTACTGGCTCAAAAATAATTTTGTGTATGGTACTATAATAAGCCACTTATTTAATAGTGTTGTTGTTCAGCCTGTGTTGCTTACATCAAATTTGTGGTCTGTAATTGAGTGGATACAGACTGGATTTTTTGCATAACCAAAACAACATGAAAGCATTGCATATAAAATGAGAAAATGTAATCAGAAATGCTCGTGTTGGTATATATCAAATCATGAAAGAATTTCAAAAAAGGGCAATACCATGTAGTGGCAGATGAATGTGATCATATTCTCTGAGGATAGTCATTTCCTAAAATAAAAAAAGCAGCTATTCATTATGACATAATATTTCAAAATATAGTTAATGATCACAAAAGTCAGTTATCTCTTAGGGAGTGTCTTCGTGAACCTGCCCATAAACTATCCCTGTAATATACTTTTTCATATGTCAAATTTCTGCTTTAGTGATTTTTATCTTCTTTTCCTTTTTCCAAGTTTCTTCATTATTTTAAATTGTCAGTATCTTTTGTTTGCAATTTGCTATACTGTATTTAATCTTCACTTCATTTCCAATACTGGAGGTTGAAATTGTATAGAGACTTTTAGAGAGTTTTAATTTGTTGAGTGCATTTTTAATAAATTTGATGCCACAAAAGTGCATTATCACAATGTTGACCTTGTATGTAAGCATTATCTATGTACATAAAATGTTGAATCTTCCCCAAAATAGGCACATAGAACAATGGAACAGAATAGAGATCCCAGAAATAATTGAAAAGATGCCCTATCATGTATTTTGTTGAATCTACGTACACAGATCATTTGGAGGAAAAATGTTCACTCTATAATATTGTTTTATAAGTTGTGATCGTAACATATCACTTAATTGAAGCAGGAATTTTTCTTGGAGCAGTTAGATAATTAAGGTGACAGTACCAAATTGCCAGTGAAAACTTGGCGTGAATGATGAATTCAGAAGCCACAGCAGATACCAGCTTACCTAGAGCAGAAGATAGAACAACAAACTGACAGGATCACTGAAACAGTAATTGTAAAATATTGATGGAGGCTGAGTGTGCACTAGAGCAAAAGTAATAAATGTCTTGGGGTCATACTTTTAAGAGAAAGCCCACATTTTTATAGGTTTTACCTCCAGGAACTCACCAGTTTCTCACGGTAAAGAAAAAAAAAAAACACCCTAAAATCTTCCTTTTTATGGCAAGGAGATGGAATAGGTAACTATCTAAAATATGCACAACATGTTCTTCATGGCAAAAGCCATTTCTGCAAAAGAAAGAATATCACCAGCGTCTCATCTAAACTAGAAGAAAGACACTTACTCAAAGTTATCTCCTTCTAGACTGTGTGTCTCATCTAAGTGGAAAAAAAATAGCTATAGAAGTACAGAGTAAATATGAAAGTCACAACCCAGGTACACAAGCACTCTAAAAGACTAAGATTTTTCCCAGCTTCACTGAGGTATGATTGACAAACAGAACACTTTATACTGAAGGTCTACTACATGACATTTTGATATATGTATACATTGTGAAATGCTTACCACAATAAAGCTAATTAACATATCAATTACATAGTTACTTTTTCTAGTGTGTGTTAAAAACTTAAGATCTACTCTCTTAGCAAGTTTTAAGTTTATAATACATTGTAACTAACTATAGTCCCCATGCTATACACAAGATCTTCAAAAGTTATTAACCTTGTAACCACAAGTTTGTATCCTTTGACCAATATCACCTCATTTTCCCCATTCTTGACCTCTGGTAATCATCACCCTCCTAAACTGTAAAATGATACAGTGTTTTATGTGAAAGTAAGCTACATTGTAAACTCTAGGGAAACCAATAACAAAATCAAGAATAAGAATAATTGATGTGTTAAAAGAAAAGAAAAAATAAAGATAAACAAAATGATGAATTAAAATCAAGAGGGCAGAGAAAAGATAAAACAAAAACCAAAGAACAAGTGTAAGAAATAGAAAACAATTAACAAACATGTTAGAGATTAATCTCATAGCAATAATCAGGCTAAATGTGAATGGCTAAAAGCCACCAATGTAAAGACAGACTTTCAGAGTAGATAAAAAGAATGATTAAACTGTGTTTGGTTAGGCCGGGCGCGGTGGCTCACGCCTATAATCCCAGCACTTTGGGAGGCCGAGGTGGGTAGATCACAAGGTCGAGAGATCAAGACCATCCTGGTCAATACGGTGAAACCCCATCTCTACTAAAAATACAAAAATTAGCTGGCCATGGTGGTGCGTACCTGTAGTCCCAGCTACTCGGGAGGCTGAGGCGGGAGAATCGCTTGAACTCAGGAGGCGGAGGTTGCGGTGAGCCGAGGTTGCGCCATTGCACTCTAGCCTGGGTAACAAGAGTGAAACTCCATCTCAAAAAAAAATAAATAAAATAAAAATAAACTGTGTTTGATTTATAAGAAACCACCTCTAAATATAAGGACACAGATACATTAAAAGTATAGAAATATAGGAAGAGATGCCATGATAACACTAGTTTAAGAAAAGGATGACTCAGCTACACTGATTTCAGGCAGGGTAGATTTCAAAACAAGAAATAAAACATTAAAAGAGTTACTATATAACAATAAAGGGGCCTGGTGCTGTGGCTCACGCTTGTAATGCCAGCACTTTGGGAGGTCAAGGTGTGCAGATCACCAGAGGTGAGGAGTTTGAGACCAGCCTGGCCAATATGGCGAAACCCCGTCTCTATTAAATATACAAAAAAAAAAAATTAGCCAGGCATGGTGTCTTGTGTGTGTAATCACAACTCTTCAGGAGGCTGAGGTAGAAGAATTGCTTGAACCCAGGAGGTGGAGGTTTCGGTGAGCCAAGATCACACCACTGCACTCCAGTCTGGTCAACAGGAGTGAAAACTCCATCTCAAAAGTAGAGAAATGAGTTACTTTTCTGCAAATACACGGTAGTCTTTAATATATATGGTTTTAATGAGAGATCATCAGAATACCTAAGGCAAGCTTTGGAATAATGACATCAGAAAGGTGGCAGAGTTGGAAATACCTGCTTTCATCCTCCTCCACCATGACCACCACCACCACCACCACCAACAACAAAACAACTAACCGTAAACAAAAATGGCCTTGAGAGGGCTGAAGGATTCCTTGCAGAATAAATAATAACAAAGTAGAGGGGAAAAAAACACAGAAAATACTGCATAGAAAAGATAGATGATGAAAGTGGCATATCTGCAATGTCTGGAGGTGACTAAGAGCAAAGAAGTGTGACGGCTTCCACTGCAGACTCCAATGGCCTGATCAGCAGAGGACAGTAGCACCTTTCATCACTGAGGTAACAAACAGCCATCCCCACTGCAGACCCCCATAGAGGAAGATGTGATTGCACCATGGCCACCAAGAAGTCAAAACTGTGCTACCCTAGGGCTGAAGCTGCCATCCTTCCCAACCCTGTGTATGCTGCCCCTTGCCCCCTGCAGAGAGGTAGCCACTTTACCAGTGTCTACATTCCAGACCGTGGCTCTGTAATCTCTCTGTGCTTACCAGTGAACATCCACACCTAAAACACTGGAACTAACACAGTTAAGGACTAGCACCACCATAGGCCCTGGACCCTACAGTTACTCTGTGTTTGCATAATACAGGTCATTGCCCTGCAGCCATCCCATGGGAACAGTGTATCTGGTGTTTGAGCCACAGTTACAGCTAACCCATTCTCCAGTTCCTAGGGCTGATATAGCCCTTCATGTGCTAACACTTCAAACTCTAGCCCCATTGCTGTACTGCATGCACCTGTACCTAAAACTCAGAAACACTATTGCTATGAGATAGACTCACAGGAAACCCCATTGCTATTGTTGTCTTATACACATTTGTGCTCCATACTTCAATTCCCCAACTACTTCACAAACACCTATACCTCACACGTTATTACCAATATAGCAATGAGGGTATATGTATACCAGGCACCATTGTCATGGCAGCCCAGGACCCTAGAGTCTTGATCTTTCCATGTGTGCCCATGCCTCAGATCCCAGCTCCATGGCTTCTTCATAGGCAATGTTCATGGGACACCGGAGGAAGTATGCCATTAAACTGCATCCAGTGACAATAAATATCCTCAGGGCCATGACTTCTCTGGTAGAAAAAAAATGGCTAGGAAGACCCAACAGCCTTCACCATTAAAAACCCTAATGGTCTTCATCACCAGTGCAGACACCTTTAGCCTTGGCTGTTAAGAACCACTGCAATCTTTGCTAACATCAAGCTAAGCTGGAAGATATGCATGGAAACTATGCTGCTGTGCTCAAACCAGAGCTAGAACCTCCACAACCACTCAAACAGTGTCTTTGCAACTACCCACCTAGGAAAGACTTTCCTCATGGAAAGCATTTCGATAAACCCTGGAAGAGGTGACTGCTCCATCACATGTGCAGATATCAACACAAGGCAGTGAGAAACATGAAAAACCAAGGAAACATATTACCACTAAAGAATACAATAATTTCCCAGTAACTGACCACAAAAAAATGGAGGTCTTTAAATTGCCCGAAAAATAATCCAAAATAATTGTTCTAAGATTCAAATAACCAGAGACAACAAGGGGGATATTACCACTGACCACACAGAAAAGCAAATAAACATCTGAGAATATTATGAATACCATTATGCACATGAGCTTGAAAATCTAAAAGAAATGGGTAATTTCCTAGACATACACTCTCCCAAGACTGAACCAGTAAGGAATTGAATCCCTGAACAGACCAATAATTATCTCTGAAATCAAGTCAGTAAAAAGTAGCTTATCAGCCAGAAAAGCCTACAGTCAGGTGGATTTGTAGCTGAATTATACCCAATGTACAAAGAAGAGATGGTACCATTCCTAAATTCCAAAAATTTGAGGAGGAAGGACTCCTTTCTAACTAATTCTATGAGGCTATGAGGTCAGCATCATCCCAATATCAAAACCTGGCAGAGAGACAACAAAAAAGAGAAAACTTTAGGTCAATATTCCTGATAAACAATGACACAAAAATCTTCAATAAAATACTGGCAAACCGAATTAAGAAGCACATCAAAAAGTTTATCCACCACAATAAAGTAGGCTTTATTTCTGGAATGCAAAGTTCGTTCAACATGTGCCCATATCAATAAATGTGATTCATCACATAAACATAAGTACAGAGTAAACCCACAAAATTTTCTCAACAGATAAAGAAAATTCTTTCAATAAAATTCAATACTGCTTCATGTTAAAAACTCAATAACATGGATAGTGAAGGAACATACCTCAAAATAATAATAGGCACCTGTGACAACCCCACAGCCAACATCATACTGAACGGGCAAAAGATGGAAGCATTCCTATTGATAATCTGATCAAGATAAGTATGCTCTCTCTCACCACTCTCATTCACGATAGTATTGGAAGTCCTGGCAAGGGCAATCAGGCAAGAGAAAGAAATAAAGTGCATCCAAATAGGAAGAGAAGAAGTCAAACTACCCATTTGCAGACAACATGATTCTATATCTACAAACCAGAGTCTCAGCCCAAAAGCTTCTTAAGCTGATAAAAAAAAACTTCAGTAAATAATCATGATACAAAATCAGTGTGCAAAAATCAGAAACATTCCTATACTCCAACAACAGTCAAGCCAACAGCCAAATCAGGAACATCTTCCCTTTCACAATTGCCATACACAAGAAGTAAAATACCAATGAACATAGCTAACAATGGAGGTGAAGGACTCTACAAGGAGAACAACAGGAGACTGCTCAAAGAAATTAGAGATGACACAAACAAATGGAAAACCATTTCATGCTCATGGATAGGAATAATCAACTTTGTTAAAGTGGCTAAACTGACCAAAGCATTTTATAGATTTAATGCTACTCCCATTAAACTACCATTGACATTCTTCATAGAATAGAAAAAACTGTTTCAAAATCTATCTGGGACCAAAAAAGAGCCCAAATAGCCAAAACAACCATAAGCATAAAGAACATAATCAGAGACATTATGTTACCAAACTACAAACTACAGTACAAGGCTGTGGTTTAGTTACAAGGCTACAGTAAGCAAAACAGCATGGAACTAGTACAAAATCAGGCACATAGACCAATAGACCAGAATAGAGAACCCAAAAGTAAGACCACACACCCACAACCATCTGATCTTTGACAAATATGAAAAAAATAAGCAATGGGGAAAGAATACCCTCCTTAGTAAATGGTGCTGGGATAACTGACTATTCATATGCAGAAGACTGAAACTGGACCCCTTCTTTACACCATGTCCAAAAATTAACTCACAATGGATTAAAGACTTAAATATATAACCCAAAACTATAAAAAACCCTGGAAGACATCCTGGACCATACTATTCTGGACATAGAAATGGGCAAGGGCTTCATGATAAAGACACCAAAAGAAATTTCAATGAAAGCAAAAATTGACAAAGGAGATCCAATTAAACTAAAGAGCTTCTGCATGGCAAAAGAAACTATCAACAGAGTGAACGGAAAACCCACAGAATAAGAGACAATGTTTGCAAACTACACATCCAACAAAGGTCTAATATCCAGCATCAATAATAAACAAATTGACAAGTGAAAAACAACCCCATTAAAAAGTGGGCTAAAGGCATGAACTGTCACTTTTCAAAAAGAGACATACATGTGGCCGACAGTCATATGAAAAAACTTCAACATCATCATTATACAAACATAAATCAAAACTACAGTGAGATACTAGTAATAATGGCTATTATTAAAAAGTCAAAAATTAAAAGATGCTGACAAAATTGTGGAGAAAAACGAAGGCTTATACACTGTTGGTGGGGGTGTAAATTATTTCAACTACTGCGGGAGAGTGTGATGAATCCTCAAAAACCTAAAAACAGAAACACCATTCGACCCAGCAATCCCATTACTCGGTATATAACCAAAAGAATATAAATCATGCTATTATAAAGACACACACATGCATACATCCATTGCAACACTAGTCCCAAAGCAAAGACATAAAATCAATCTCAATGTCAATCAATGGTAAACTATATAAAGAAAATGTAGGCCGGGCGTGGTGGCTCACGCCTATAATCCCAGCACTTTGGGAGGCCGAGGCGGGTGGGTCAAGAGGTCAAGAGATCAAGACCATCCTGGTCAACATGGTGAAACTCTGTCTCTACTAAAAGTACCAAAATTAGCTGGGCATGGTGGCGCACACCTGTAGTGCCAGCTATTCGGGAGGCTGAGGCGGGAGAATTGCTTGAACCCAGGAGGCGGAGGTTGCGGTGAGCCGAGATTGCACCGCTGCACTCCAGCCTGGGTAACAAGAGCAAAACTCCGTCTCAAAAAAAAAAAAAAAAAAGAAAATGTAGTACATGTACACCATGAAATACTATGCAGCCATAAAAAAGGAATAAAATCATGTCCTTTGCTGGAACATGGGTAAAACTGGAGGTCATTATCCTTAGGAAACTAACACAGTAACAGAAAACGGAATACCACATCATCTCACTTACAAGTGAGAGCTAAATAATGAAAACACATGGACACGTAGAGGGAAACAGCATACATTGAGTTCTGTTGGAGGATGGAGAGCGGGAGGAAGGAGAGGATCAGGAAAAATAACTAATGGGTACTAGGCTTAATACCTGGGTGACAAAATAATCTGTAGAACTAACCACCATGTTTGTGTACTAGACATAATGGAAAATGAACAGGAAGGTATAGCCGGTGTAAAAATTAATAGCTAGAGCTTTGCATGGAGCCACTAGCCCCACTAGATATTTAAACATACATCACATCTCTATATTTGTCTCTATATTACATAATGGAATAACGTACTGGCACACTAATATACAGGCAGAAAATGGATTAGTAAAGAATTACAAAAGTAGACCCAAGTATATAGTTACATTTATAATACAGTGTTGACATTTTATATCACCAGAGCTAAAAGGGGTATATAAATCACATTGAGATAATTGGATAGTCATTTTGAGAAGAAAACAGTGTCTATATCTCACATCACACAACAATCAAGTACAAATTATTTGGAGATACAAATTTAGCAGAAAATAACCAAATAAAGAAATAAATCACATATGAATTACAATAATGAGTAAAATATTATGATCTTTGATGTGCAAAAGTCTTTCTAACTACAACTCAAAACCTAGTTTTAATAACAAAAAGGAGTGATAAATTTTACTACATATTAATACATTTACTTAAGGCTAAAATCATAGTAAACAAATTTTAAATTTTTCACCAAAAAATGATAACTTGAAAGCAAATCTATATTCTAGGTTAACTACTTTCATATTGGAGAAAATAACAAAATAAAACATAAAATAGGAAAGTGTAAAATAAGATAATCCAAAATATAAAGCACCAAATATATGATAAGAAACTATATAAATGAATTCATAAGAGAAATGTCTATGATAGCTACTCTGAGATACCATTTTATACCTCTCAAAAATTGCTGATATTCAAAACATTGGTAACATGTTTAGTTGGTAAGTATGGGAGGAAAGAGGCACAATCACATATAGACGTTGGAAACACAATATCATATAATCACTATAGAAGAAGATTTGATAAATTCTAATAAAAATATACTATTGCATTATATTAATAAACTATAAACTATACTTTATCTCAATTCTAGGAATTTATCCTTACGTTCTCTCCAGCTATAAGAACATTCACATGCACAGCTTTGTTCATTGTATCAATAGTTGCAATTTAAAATAATAAAAACAATCTATATGGCAAAATATGGAAAATAGTTTGAATGAATTATGATACATACACCATACACCCCAGGGGGAACTATGGCAACTTGATAAAGAAAGTGAGGAAGATCTCTATAACCAATATGGAGTTATTTCCAAGATTGCAGGTGAATGATAAAAGCACAAAGATATACATAAATTAAGGTATATCTATATTTATAAAACCATTACAAAGTTCTATCTGCTTTTTAAAGAAGAAAAGCAAAGAATAAGGCAAGAACAAATCAAATTATTTACCTATAGCCTATAAAGGAACATTGGGTACAATGTGTAGAAGAGGGATTGGTATTTTCTGAGTGTAGCTTTATGCATAGCTTTGTGTTTTGAAGCTATGTTAAGGTTTCACATTTTGAAAAATGAAATAAAATAAAGATGGGTGAAAATGCTAAATTTTAGGGGAAAAAAACACAAGTGATCCTAGCTGTCTTTTTTCACAATGATATGATTGGCTAATTAGAAAACTCTAAAGATTAGATACATAGGTGTGCAATTGCTGGACAACACCAAATGGTGACAATGTGGAGAAGACAAAATACTAATATATTGCTTGTAGCAATGTGAAATGATAGAACCACTCTGAAAAATTTTGGCAACTTTATGGAAAGGTAAACTGTGCTTCCTGTAATCCAGGAATTCTATATTTGAATATCTATCCCCAAATTTGTTCAATTTCATAAAAGTTCCTTACATAAACGTTCATAACAGTTTTATTTGTAATATAAAAATTGTAAATAACCAAAATGCAATTCAATAGATGAATTGTTATGCTGCAGTTAGCATGCCTATACTATGGAATATTTCTCAGCAATAAAAAGGAGCTATCAAGACACTCAACAACTAGTATTATATTAAAGGTAATTATCCTGAATGAATAAAAGCCAATCCAAAACAGTTATATACTCAATGATTCCATCTATAGAATATTATGTAACATCCTTAAAATGACAAAATATTAAAAATGGAAAACAGCTTAGCATGTGCCAGAAGTTAGGGAAGGAAAAGGTGACCGCAGCTATAATGGCATGAGGGATCCGTGTAATGGATCTCTTCTGTATTTTGATTATTGTGGTGATCACAGAAATCTGAACATATAATAAAACTTCATAAAATTAAGTACATATAATGCACAAAAATGAGTGCAGGTAAAACCAAGAAAATCCAAATAAGGTCAATGAATCTTGTCAGTGTCCTGGTTGTGTTACTGTTTCCAGTTACACAAGGTGTTACTATTGGGGAATACTGGGTGAGGGCAGGCAAGATTTCTTTGTATTATTTCTTACAATGGCATATTAATCTACAATTAGCTCAAAATACAAAGTTAAATAAAATTCACAATAGTCCACATATCGACTCATCTTTGAGTCAAAGTAAAATTCAATAGATAAATATTGATACAACATGCCTAAGTTTCTGATTTCTCCCTACCTAAATGTTCAGGTTTTGTTCATGAAAAGTCATTAATTTTTTAAAAGTTAGTTATCCTTAAGGTGTCAATAATTCCTACTTCCACAATGGTAAATTTAAAACAAATGCACATACTTAGAGCACAGAATCATTTCACACCACTACCAAATTTGTCTTCATTTCTTTTGCTGGGCCAATGCTATTAAGATCAGTAAACCCTGGACTTATTTTCTCAGACTGCGTGATAAGATAAATACTGTAGTTTTGAACTGAACATAGAGTCAGTGTTACATCAGAAGCCTAGTAGAGGAATAGTACCAAGAAGTCAAAAATCTTTACTGTGAGACACTGGATAATGACCGAACTTGAGACAAGCAATTTCTTAAAAACAAACAAAATAAAACAAAAAAAACAGAATATGGACCATTAAAATGGAATACAAAAATTTAAAATGTTGTAAACAGACATGAAAATAAGCAGATGAAATCTGAAGCAAACAGAGAAAACCAGAATAAATTATATTTGTCATACAATTGAAACAAAAGGTGAAGAAGGGGACACAACAGGAATTCAGAACCGTGACTAAAATCTGTCTCCTTTTACTTACCTAAAATTTAGGTAATATGCTCTGTTTCAATGAAAATTTTCTGTAAAGCATAATAAAACTACCACTTCAATATCCTGGTAACCAATTTTCTCTTTGTCTAACTACCACACTTCTTCAAAAGGAGAATACACCCTAGAAATCGTCCGCTGAGCTAGAAAACAAGCAGAAGACTGTTCAATAAGCCAGTCTATCATTTTGCTCACTGAAGAAACATATGTATGTATATACAATTTTTTGTTAGTAGTTTTTCAGGTTTCACTTCCAATAAAAAGTTCACTAAAGTTAGAGAAAATGCAACAAATTATGTAGATTTGAAAATGCATGCTAATTTTGGGAAGTTATGTAAAATTAGTTTTGAATTTTCTCAACTTTTCAAATATATAAGGGAAAAAAGTTTTGAAAGCCAACTAATTCCATGAGTTCTATAGAATGGAAACACTGATGCAAATTTTGCCTTGAAAGAAATTAGATTTTCTGATTAGTTGGTATAAGTTTTAAATAAGATCATGATACCTTAGACTTCTGTTACACTTAATTTAAAAGATATGAGTGCAATAATGTTGAGACTTTATTGTTGGCACCCACAACACAGTAAATAGTTTTAATGTATAACCAAAATAGCTATCTTAGGAAGCTGACATAGCAACCTGTGAATGTCATGCCTTCTGAAATGGCAGAAGATTTTTTCATCTCCTCTCCACAATCCCCATGAGAAAACAATGAAAAGTTTAATAGAGTGAGTTACAAAGCACAACCATGCAAAAATAAAAGATGTACAGCACATTGGGTAAAAGTTATTTGCTGTCCCTAGGTAGTACATTTAATTCACAACTAATGTTCATAAAATAAAATGATAAATATTTACCTTTTGTCATAAGTATCTCCATATGCCTGGCTATGTTTTCAACTTTTTAGTGTAAACTTTATAATGAGACTATGATACTGGAAATTTAATGTTCATATATTATTGATTATGCTTTTCTACTACATTGACCTTTTTAATATTCTGCATGTTGGTCATTTATTCATCCCCAGATAATTACTTCACCTGTAGGTATAAGGTGATATTCAAAGCCAATGGCAAAATACTATTATTTAAAAGTTCAACTCTTTATTCAGAGTATAGTAGCAATTATTAAACATGCATACTGATGTATATATTTACTATTCAAACATATATTTGTCATACTACATTTCAGCTTACTGTTTGTGTCTTGTAATATCTACACTTATTCAAAATCTTCAAATGAAAATCATGTATAGATTTTATTCATACATGCCAAAAAATAGATTAAGTGTATCTTTAGTTCAAAATTGTATTAATGTATAATTTTAAGCTACTGATTAAATAAAAATTTACAGATATTTTTCTGCTTCTAAAAATATAACAGCAAAGATTGTTATAGTAGAAAAAAATAAAAAGAGTATTTTCTTAATCTCAGCCATTAAATCAAATAACTACTGAGTCAAAATAGGCCTGGGTTTCAGTCCAGGTTTTTCATCAACATATTCTTCATGATCAAAAAAATTAGTTTCCATTACAGAGCCTTTAAAAAAAATTCCTATACACACAGATTATCTGTAAAATCACATTCAAATCAAAATTACCTCTGACAATATGAAAATAAGCAATGGAGATAAAATACTCTTCTATAAATTTTAATAAAATGGTGACATATAGTATTTAATAATTGTTATTTTCCAGGATAGAACAATTCCGGCTTGATAAAGCATATTGAGTAGTTATCTGTATATTTAAAAAATATCCAGAATTCCCTCTTGATAATGAAAGAGTACCTGCTATCAGAGCAATATTACTGCAGATAACTATAAACTGTGGACAAAATATTTAAAATATCCTTTAAATCTAACAATCTTAGAGCACAACAAAAAGCATGATAAAACCACAAAGGAGTTGACAGTTTAATATGGGAATAACACTTAGTACTCTTCTGATATTTTAAAGGCTTCTTATGTAAAAGAAGGCTCCAGTTCACTTTACATAAGATACCTCCACTTACATGGAATTCCACAGTCTTGTCTGCATGACTAGCCACAGAACAGAGTTCAGGCTACCACAGCAACTGTAAATTGAAGAGGAAATGTTGGAGAAAAATTCAGAGGAGAGTCCCAAATTTTGTGTATAAACATTGCCCAAATTTCTAGCTGAGCCAAGAAGTATGCAAAGTCAGGACAGATGCCACACAGACCAGGTAAGGCTAAGATATATATATATATATATATATATATATATATTTGTATATTTGTATATTTGTATTTCAGCTTATTTTCCATGCAGGGCAGTCAACATTTAAAAAAATATATACCGAGCCAAGTTAACTTTCGGCTGAAACAACAACAAATGTTAAAAAAAAAAAAAACCCATTGTTTAAACGAGTATAATAGAATCAAGAATCTCTGCAATATTTTATGATGTCTAAGATATCATCCAAAATTATTATACATACAAAGAAACAGAAAAAATATTTAATGCTCAGATAAAAACAAAAAAACCACAAATGGAGATTGATTCAGACATAATGCTGATGTTTGAAATTAGCAGACAGTTCTTTAAAACAGCTGTAGTTACTTTAAAACAGCTGTAGTTACTATCACTCAGATTTATGGGAAAATATGCTTAATGAATAAACTTGTAGGCAATTTTAAGGAGATAGAGACTTTTAAAAGCAGACATGCTCAGATTAAAATTACAATATCTAAACAAACACAGAACCTAGATAGAATAATGTCAGATTGCAAATAAAAGAAGAACCATCCAATCAGAAAAATAGAGAAAAAAATATTTTTAAAAATGAGTAGATCTGCACTAATCTCTGTTAAAGTGTGGAAAAGTCTAAAATACATAAAATGAAGGTATCAGAAAATGAGGAGTGAAAGGATGGGACAGAAATACTATCTGAAAAATAGAGACCAAAATCTTAATTTTAAGAAAATTTGTATATGTGTAGAGTTAAGAAATTCAGACAACTTGAGGAAGAGACAACAAACAGAAAATAAATCATGTTTGGACATCTAAAAACTGACATAAGAAAACCTTAAAAAAAGCTAGAGAAAAATGATGTGTTGGAAATAGTCCATGAAAAATGTGAATCAGTTATGACTATACTTCAGAAAGAATTAAGATGGAAAAGCAGTGGAGGGAGATTTTTTAATGGGCTCGACAATAAATAAAACTATTAACTGGAAATCTGATTCTATACCCAGCAAAAATATCCTTTAATTATAGAAATGAAGTGAAGACATATTCAGAAAACAAAAACTAAATACTAAGAAAATCTGTCACCCCTCTAAATACCTGAGAATAACTGCTACAGAAAGGTTTTCTGGCTGAGGAGTAATTATTCCAGATCTAAATCAGACTTTTAAGTATGAACAGAAAACATAGAAAATTCTGAAGATGTTAGGAAACTAACAGACTATGTTTCCTTTTAATTACTTAAATAAACATATAACTCATTAAAACAAAAGTTATAACATTTTAATATGGAGTTTTGAACATATTTAGATATAATACATATGAAAACTATAAAATAGAAGATAGAGGTATAGGGAACATATACAAGCACAATGTTCTTATATTTTTTGCAAAGTGGTAGAATATGAAATCTACAGAGACTGTAAAAACGTAAAGATATATATAGCAGTCACTAGAGACACCTCTAAAATATAATTATAATAGATATATCAGAAAGCTAATAGATGTTAATATTAAATGCTAACAAATATTTAATTGACTAAAAAGAAGACAATAAAGGAAAACAGAAACAAAGATACGTTGTTAAAAGATAAATTTTAAAGTGGTAGACCAAATATAACTATTATTATTATACTAAATATAAGAAGATTAATAGCTCCAATTAAATAGAAGCAATTTTCAGATTGTACAAAATAGCAAGACCAATACAAGGAATTCTGCAAGAGATAAATATTATAAAGATACAAATTAGTTTAAAGAAAATATACAGTACTTACACCTTTTCCAAAATTAACCTCACATGGATCATAGAACTAAATGTAAAACGCAAACTTATAAAACACTTAGAAAACAATGTAGGAGAAAATTGAGATGGCCTCGGTTTGGGTGATGTCATTTTAGGTTCAACATCATATGTACAATCTATGAAAAAAAGAATTTATAAGTTGAATTTCATTAAAATTAAGACCTTCAGTAGGTGGATACATAAACTGTGATATAGCCATACAATGAAATATTATTCGGTGCTTAAAAGAAATGAGCTATCAAGCCACAAAAACATAGAGGAAATCATTTGTGATTTTGATAGGAATATGTCATAAAAGTAAATTTAAAGACAATTAAATTTATTAAAATAGTGAAATTTCCTAGGGTAAAATAAAATGTATTTTAAATTTTAGTAACATCCATTTTATGTCATTAAATAAAATTTTCTATTTTTATTTGCATAGGTTATAGATAATTTCTAATCTTAGGCCTATATCTTTTTGTATCTTTAGTCTTGTTATGATTATAAACTAGATAATTTTCCTAATATATTTTCTAAATTATGATTATTGATATATGTTAATGTTTATCTTTTATTTGTAACTGACCACCTTACATAATTCTTATAATTTATAATAGTTTCTCAATTGATTTTTAAATATTTTCAAAGTGGCGAATCATGCTATAAACAAATAATATTTTGCCTCCTTTTGTGACATGTATTGCATTTATTTTTGTCTGATTAATTCTATTGGCTCAAATTTCTAAGCAATGTTATAGCAGTGAAAATAAGTACCTTTGCCTTACTTATGAAATTGAAAGAATCATTTTTATTTTACTGTTAAGTATAAGGCTGTATATTGGAGATTTCAACATTTTATTAATCTATGTTAATGCAAAGGAAGTATCTTTTTATTCTTATTTCATTATAATATGTTCATCAGAAATTTATTTATTTATTGATTTATTTTTGACCTGGAGTCTCGCTCTCTCACTCAGGCTAGAGTGGAGTGGCACCATCTCAGCTCACTGCAACCTCCATCTCCCGGGTTCAAGAAATTCTCCCTTTCTACGTGCTTCAGCCTCCCAAGTAGGGATTACAGGTGTGCATCACCACACCTCACTAACCTTTGCATTCTTTAGTAGAGACAGTGTTTCGCCATGTTGGTCACACTAGTCTCAAACTCCTGACCTCAGGTGATCCACCTGCCTCAGCCTCCCAAAGTGTTGGAATTACAGACATGAGCCACTGAGACCAGCCCAGATATTTATTTTAAATTCAGTAAAATAGTTACTCAATCTTCATCAAGATTATATTTTTTCTTTTATCATTAATATGATTAATTCTCAAAATATATATTGTAATGTTAGATCATGCTGCATTTTAGATCATGTTTCCATATGTTCATGTGTTTTATATTTTACATGAATGTAGTCTATTCAATGATAATTTATGATTTTATAAGTGAGTCTGCCACAGATATTTCTGTCATGCTTTGTGAGATTTTCACAGCTGAGTCATGCCAGATGTATAAAGAACTGGAAAGCATTTTCTTTACATCTTTGTTATGGAAAATTTTAAATACAAAGAGAATCATTTGCTCCTTAAATTGAGGAAAATGAATAGAATAACTAAGCTGTAAGATCCACAAGTCTTACTGGGGGATAATTCTGCAGTATCTCTTTTTTGTTTTTGAGATGGAGAATCAGTCTGTCGCCCAGGCTGGAGTGCAGTGGCACGATGCTGGCTCCCTGCAACCTCCACCTCCTTGGTTCAAGCAATTCCCCTGCCTCAGCCTCCCAAGTAGCTGGGATTACAGGCTCACGGCATACACCAGGCTAATTTTTTTTGTATTTTTAGTAGAGATGGGGATTCACGATGTTGGCCAGACTGGTCTTGAACTCCTGACCTCAGGCATCCGCCTGTCTTAACCTCCCAAAGTGCTGGGATTACAGGCCTGAGCCCCCGCTCCTAGTCTCTGCGGTATCTGTTAGAGTCAGGCCATACTTCCAACTTTCATCGCTCCAAATTAGGGTATATTAGTTGAATCTGCTAGAACTTCATACACTTCTTACTCAACATGCCACCACTTCTGTCAATAGGGGAGTTTAATGCGGGTTTCCTGATTGTTTCTTCAACTTGTTTCAAAGTGTAATATCCCTGGCAGGAATTATCCAGATACTTTGCGATAGTAAAATCACTTGAACATGGGAGGTGGAGGTTGCAGTGAGCCGAGATCGTGCCACTACTGCACTCCAGCCTGGGTGACAGAGCAAGACTCCGTCTCAAAAAAAAAAAAAAAAAAAAAATTTAAATAAACTGTCTGTGATCACCATTATTTCTTGAATCCTATGTTAGTCTAATTATTCCACATTGCTAAAAGACTCCGGAATTTCTGGCTGAAGTTTAAAGAAAATCATCACAACTAGATAGCAGAGTCCAAGGAACAGACACAAAGACCTCAGTGGTACTGACAGGCAATAGCAAAGTCATCAAAAGACAAAGATTTTAAGGCCACAGAGAAGAAAAACTTAAGCAGGAAGGCATCAAAAGCAAAAATCTAGTTTAAAATTATTATTAATATCTGCTTTGAACATGGAAGGGAGGAGTCAAAGTACAATAGTTACACTCTTTTGTTGAGGTTATTGGCTAATCAACAATTTGTTCCTGATATATCTGGATGAGCCAATGAGACAATTATAAGTAAAAGGAGGGAAGAACAATACCAGAGTAAAATCAAATAGGAAGAAAGTAATCGGCATATTAACAGTAATAGAAATAGAGTTCGTCAGTTAGTGGAAACTGGTGACAACAGCAGAGAAAACTCTGGATAGCTATAAACTGCGTGAAAATAAGGGCATTGGAAATTACAGAAAATGCAGAAGAACACTGGGAAAAGAGAAAGCTCAGGAAGTGTGGGGGAGGGTCAGCGTGGAAAAGAAAGGATGTGACGTCACTGAGTTACCTGGCTCCTCTGTTAGCAAAGCGGTTAGCAACGCTGTTTTTCTGCCTGGGAAACAAGAGGTGAGAATTCCCCTTGGAGACCTGCCCTTGCTTTCTAAAGTGACTCTCCCTTTAAGTTACCTTTGTCCTAACTCAGTTGTCTGTGATTCCCAATATAGTAAAGATAAGCCTCTTAAGTATGGAGGCTGCTGCGGAAGACCCGGCGGAGATCCATAGCCCGATGGAAAACGAAAAACCGGCAGACAACCTAAGCCCGGCCCAAGACACTTCAATCATGTCGAGAAATAGCGCAGATATAGACAAACCTCTTGCCTTACCACGGCGCCGGAAGAAGCCCAAGGGGAACTTGCCAGTCGAGTCTGTTAAGATCCTCCGCGACTGGATATATAAGCATCGGTTTAGGGCTTACCCTTCAGAAGCGGAGAAGCAAATGCTGTCAGAGAAGACCAATTTATCTTTGTCCCAGGTCTCTAACTGGTTCATCAATGCTCGCAGACGCATTCTCCCGGACATGCTTCAACAGTCTGGAAATGACTCCTTCGTGGACCAGGAAATGGGCAAAGATGACGATGACACCCACCTGCGGGGCACCGATGAGTTTGAGTCTGCCAAGTCAGGGCCCAGAGATCCAGACAACGTACAATCCCTGTGGCCCGTGCCAATGGGCCAGACGTCAGGAGAGAAGCTACCAGATCCGGGGTCGGCCCCTAGCCAGGAGCTCGCCATGATAGCCCAGCCAAAGAAAAAGCTCAAGGTTTCTACCAAAGCAACCCCGTCTTCTCCAGAACCTGTGTCTCCAGAGGAGTATCCCGACTTCAGCAGGTTCCAGATTCTGGTCGAAGTAGCGGTACAAAGGGCTGCCGAGCTGGAGCGAGAGAAGAAGCTGGAGCTAGAGAAGAAGCAAGAGCACAATCATGATTGATGATATCCCAAAAACCCAAGTAGTCAGTCCCTTATCTACTGTGGTAAACCTGTTTATGCTCACCCCAACTTATTTGTGTGCTTACCTTTTATAGAGGCGTCTTTCTTCCTAGTGATTTTATGAGAACCAATCTTCGTTTTGGGACTAAATTCTGTCAGATATTCCAGTGTTTCCAGGTGACTAACGTGCCATCATGATTAACACTGGAGCAAAGATCTTTTATTCTCCTTTCCCCTGGATTTGAACTCTTTAGACAATCAGACTAATACATCGGACATTAAACATCAAGCTAGATTTCAGAGACAAATGTTTTTGGCTTTCTAGCCAAGTTTCTTAATCCCAGGGTTGCTCCAAGGTTGCTGCTACAAATATTAAGTCACCACTCTTTGTCCCTCTCTCTGTAATCTTCCTTATTTGTGTGAATGATAGAAAAGAAAGTCTCTATAAAAATGGCTATAACATCACTCGTCTCCCTCATTTTATTGTTGGAGTTTTTGTGAAGCTTTCAGCTCTTATGTTCCTCTTTCTGCAGTTTATTGCTCAATTTTGAAGTAGTTATTCTTTGCAGTGGGTTGAGCATGAGAGCAAAAGTACAGTACATTCATGAACATTTTCTTGGATAAAGGTGAACTCTGCTTGGTTTGAGCACTGAAATGTCTGAATAAAGGTAAGAAAATTCCAAATGTTAATCTTCTCTTGCTGCTTGTTGGTTAGATAGTTGCTTTTAGAGAATACTTTATTGGTCTTAATTATCAAAGTAAAAGGTAACAACAAAAATATTGTAGATCCAGGTATTCTATTATTTTGTTTTAATCTTTTTAATACGTTTATATATTTTTTCTATTAAAATTCTTGGTTTAGTAGGGGTTGTGGTAGGAATGTTAAAAACTCCAGGCAGGTCCCACGTGAAAATAATCTTGTTGTCCTATAAAGGCAGCTTTTTCACACATACAGGTATATTTTCCATAAAATAGGAACAGAAAGATATTACCCCAGAGAGCTGTAATTTTACTTCTTTGATTTTAGGGAGCTAAAACCTGAGGAATCTAGGGCTACATATTGGACTCTATCCTGTTTCTGATTCTGCGCTAATGTGAAATAGATCATGATTTGTCTACTTCTAGGGCCCATTTTTATATTGTTATCAAATTATTGGCAATTTTAAATGCAAGATACGATATCTTCTTTAGGCATCAAAACAAACAATGATCACGGGCTATTACTCTGGATATTATCGGTTTCCACGTTATGAGAAAGGAAACAGACCCACATTCCCAAACTGCTGTTTCTGAAATACACTAAAGTAGGAAGGAATTGAGGTTTCTGAGCTATACACAGATCCAGGGGCATTTAGAAGGAAGTGATACAATAATATTCATTGTAACCTTACTGAGGAGGGCCCCTAAACACTCAAGGAAGTGCCCATACCATTTTGTTCATAGTGCCTTCCCTTGCCCCCCAACCCCCAGACAGGGCCAGGTGTGTGATGTTCCCCTCCCTGTGTCCATGTGTTCTTGTAACAGGAGTGTGTGTGCATGCATGCATGTCTGTGTGTACTAGACACATGAAACCCAAGAATCCAATAAGAAAACAAGCTTTGCTTCCAAATCAATGCACTATGGGTATTTCAAAAAGATATCAGAGAAAAATTTGACCTTTAAGAAACAAAATGATTATAATAATTCCAGACAAATATATCTGGATTCTGAAGTACCAAGAGACTCTAAAAGCAGCTGTTGTGAACATGCATGAATATTAGAATATAATGCCAAAGATATTTGTTCCTGAATAAAAGCTATATGATTTTGAAAGTACCTGAACAAAATCAGGATTTTATTTGGTCATGTGACCTACTTCCTGGATACAAGAAACTAAGGAAATTAACTTAAGGTATTAAGTATAAAACAGAATAATTATAAAGACATTCAATAAACCACTGTATAAGATAATTATTAGAAACTATATAGCTTTCCAAGAAAATTCCTATAAATTTTAATTATCTGTTTATAAATAAATGCCTATGATAAGTCTTGCCTATACTTCTGACTTAATTATAATCATCTCTACAGTCAGATATGATTCATCTATCCCAGACATTCCAACATTTTTATCAGTGCAATTCCTAATTGTGCAGCTAATGAAACAGGTGGTCTATAAAACTCTGTTGCTTTCAATTAACAAAACTAAAACTCTTCCCCCCTACTGTCCATCAAAGATAATACTATTTCACTTTTTTCTTAGTTATTTGAGATGGCACCCAAAAATGATATTTTTGGCATGAAATGAAAATATCATGATTCTTCGGTTATGATAATAGATTCATTGTTAGAGTTAGCTTGTGTGAAATTTAGTCTGTGTGTTTGAATGTGGAACATGTGCAACATTGAATGTATTACCTCTCACAGCAGTTCCTCAAACAGGAAATTGTATCCCTCAGTTGGGTGGTACAATCGTAATTCTGTTTCCGTATATTGTGCCAAAGAGCTCCTTCTGTGACAGGTTAGATTATCGGTGATAATGTGTCTATGTCATGCCCATTTTCTTCTTTGTCTACAAGAATCTCATACCTACAAAATTTGTGGTATTCCAAGATAACGCTTTGCCAAAGCTACAAATTCCAATATACATAAATACTGTTTCAAGTTAGAGAGGGTCACATTGCAATCATTAGAAAAACCCAGATTTTACACATGTACCCTAATCATTATAGCCAGCTTATGCAGGGATTGAGAATGGAACATCTTTTTAAGCTAAATTCTCAAAAGAAAGAAACATTTAAAAAGTAAATTAGGCAACAGATGTATTGCTAATTTTTTAAATTTTTTCCTTGTATTTTAAAACTCGCTATATATTGTAAATTACACTTATTCTGCTGTGAACTAGTTATTGGAGAAAAGTAATAACCAAATAACTATTTCCATGACATCACACCCCTGGAGATGTTCTTATAAATAATAAGGCCACCGAAGCATACCACAGAAGTCTTTCTCATGCCTTACTGCTTTAGTAGATTAAATAAATAAACAAATGTAATAATAGAAACTTCCATATATTCTGGAGGAAGCCAACATACCAAACATTTATCATCGGAATTAGAAATAGTGAGAAAGGGCACCTCTAAATGCATTCCAAATGAATAGGAATTTTGGAATGGCAATTTCAGTTCACAAAAACTAGTTTTTGAACCCTGCCAAGCAACTAAATTCTAGATGTAACTGTCTCCTTGCCAACTGTTGTAACCCAAAGTTTCACAATGTCTTCAGAGAAATAACTGACCTGAATTCTTAAGAATATGAGAAATGAATAGGATTTAACTTATAAACTTTGGGGTATTCTAAAATGACTTGGTTTCTTTCTAATAACTAATAAATGACATATTATTAATATACCAGCACCATCAACATGGTATATTTATGTTGGTGAAGGATTTTCCAATGTTGGAACTTGCTAAACTGAGCAATATCACTGTTCAATGTAACAATTATTTCTACTTATATAATAAACAATAACAACAAAAACATTGGACATGATAGTTTTCCATTGTGCCACTAATCTGAAAATAAAAATAAATAAAATAGGAAACATAGGGATCTTATTATAGTTATTGTAACCCTGTGATACATACACTTTTGGGTGAATATATGAAAATAAGATGTCATAATAAAACTGTGTTTCTGAAATCAGATCATTGAAAATTTTGATTACGTATGAACTGCTCCAACTAAAAAGCAGTTTTTAATATGTATCTAGTCAAATAATATAATCATTTCAATCTAATGCTGTTTGTATATATTTATTGTTTACTCCATTGTTAAATCAGGAATGGTGACCCCATCTCTACAGAAAAATACAAACATTAGCCAGGTGTCGTGGCACATGCCTAGAGTCCCAGCTACTCAGGAGGCTGAGGTGGGAGGATAGCTTGAGCCTGAGAGGTTGAGGATACAGTGAGTGAGATTGCATCACTGCACTACAGGCTGAGTGACAGAGCAAGACTCTGTCTCAAAAAAAAAAAAAAAAAAAAAAAACTCATTCTAGACTTTTAATGCAACGATTAATACTTCATTAGAAATGAAAATGTATAAAACAAAAGTAAAACTAAACAAGATGCTGAGAAAAAAGACATAAATCAGAAATATTACATACAACCCTGAGTGTATGATTTTCCTAGCTTGTAGAGAATACACTACATAATTTTGAAAGCAAAAGCTTTAATAGTTATCTCACTCTTTGAAGCCAAGGAATACCTACTATTAAGTTATTTGAACAGCCATACATGTATGTGTCTGGAAACTGATACTGACTTCTAAGGTGGAATTTAACAGTCTTTGTAAGGACCACGTCAATTCTGTCACATAAAACCGAGTTATTTATTTCCAAGATACAATGGTGGTACAAACATTGAGTAAACATTCCCATTCCAAGAGGGATAAATCATCCAAAACAAAAGAGCAACAAGCCCCAAGCAAGTGTGAAACCCCTGCAGGGCAGTCATTAAATTTTAAAGCTCCAGAATAATCCTTGACTCCGTGGCCACATCCAGGGCACACTAGGGCAAAGGGTGAGCTCCCTAGGTCTTGGGCAGCTCTGCCCCTGTGGCTTTGCCAGGTGACCCTGTAGCTGCTGTCACAAGTTGGAGTTAAATAGCTGTCCTAGGGAGGGGAACATCACACAACGGGGCCTGTTGGGGGCTGGGGGACTGGGGAGGGGTAGCAGGGGTTGGGGGCCTAGGGGAGGGATAGCATTAGGAGAACCACCTAATGTAGATGATGAGGGGATGGATGCAGCATGTAGATTGTAATATAGATGATGGGGGGATGAATACACCATAGCACGTGTATACCTATATAACAAACCTGCACGTTCTGCATATGCACCCCAGAACTTAAAGTATAAAAATAAAAAAAAGAGAAGAAAAAAATACCCAGGAATGGATATTAATTTAAAAAAAAATACCTGTGTCCTTTCCAGGCTGGGATTGCAAACTGCCAGTGGTTCTGCCAGATTCTTGGGTCTAGAGGGTGATGTCCCCATTCCCACAGCTCCGCTAGGCAGAGTGCCTCTTCCGGTCATTCGGGACACCTTTTCCAAAAAAGAGAGATTTTTGTTGTTGTTTTTTTTAAATTAAAGTGTTTGCTGTCTGCGCTATTTCTTCAGTGCATAGCTTTATGACCAGAGCATTCCCTCAGGGCATAGTCTCGAGAGAAAAATGACCAACAGCAACAACCGAAAACCAAAACAAGCAATCTTCCCCACCCTCAATAGTCCAGCTTGCTTTCTTTTTCTGTACTTTTCAATACAGAAATAAACTGCATTTCACTTTTTTTGTTTGATCCACAGAACTAGAAAGGAAGGTCTAACTGCTATTTAAAAGTCTGGGCTCTGAAAATAGGCTATCTGGATTTTAAATTTCTCTTTTTTTTGTCTTTTTTAAAAAAACAGGGGAAAGAGCGAACGCAGTCCCCTACTACCACAAATTATGCAGTCGAGTTTTCCACATTTGGGGATATCGCAGGGGTCAGCACATCCGGAGTGCAATGGATAAGCCTTGCCCTGGGAAATGAATTTTAAATTTCAAAAATGACGTCGCACTTACCAACGTCTCACATGAAATATGAGTTATTATATTTCTGTCTGTGTAAATATCTAAAGAAGGTGGTTTTTCCAACAATTGAAGCACAGTGACTTCGTTTCAGTCTGTGATATTTGCTTTTTGTAATTTGTCCAGGATTTATAATTATAAATAGTAAAACAGTTAGCCTATAGTGGGCTTATTCTGCTATAGCAGAATTGGAATTTGTTAATTTTTATAAATTTTACTTACCTCCCCTCATGCTAATCACCTCATGTAAAGCCCAGAGAATACTAGAGTTCGGTAGAATTAGCCTTTTTTCATTCAACACATAATTCTTACTATGTTCCAAAGGTAACCGGAGTCCTTGCCTTCAAAGTTTTGATTCAAGTTGCATTTATCGCCAAAGGATAAACTGTGTGGGAATATACATTGTCTTGAATTAAAAAAAAAAACGTGGAGAATGAGATAGGTAATCAATAAAATTGAGGACTAGCTGTTTACTATTTTTCATGACTTAACTTTGAGTGGCAATAGAGCATTTCAGTAATTGTACCTCGATTCCTACAAGGAACCTGTCCCTGAAGTGATTATCCCTAAGAACCAAGAAATAGCAGTAAGATGTAAACATATTTCTGGCAGTTGTCAGATCATCCACTAAGTCAGAGGAGACCCAGATGGATAGAAACAGTTGTATAGTTACATTTTGTGAAAATTGTGTCCAATTTTCTAGTTCTGTGAATACATGCTCTACAAACTTTGTTGAACCAGCATCCCATGCATTTTTGAGAAAGCGCTATCAATAAAAGCATACAAATGTATCCCTAAATTTTACACAGGCGTATTTACATCCTATATACATTATGAAGTGAACACAAATAAAAGTTATAGTTAGATAAATGGCAAGCACAAGCCATTCCAAAATTTTCCCACATCCCAGTGCACTTTTTTCAGGTATCTCATGCTGTTCACACATCTGAATTTTGAAATAACTATTGTAAACATGTAATATATTCTATGAAAATAGAAAACTATGTAAACAAAAAATTTATGTGAGCCATATACAGTTTAATGAAAGATGATGACGGTGTGTGTGTGTTTCTAGTTCTACTAAAACAACGAATGCAGTTTTATTTCATGAATATCTTCTTAGCCATTGTATTTTATAAAATATATATTCCATTAAAACATAGAAAATCAATTCTTGCTATTTATCTGTCTCACTCTGTCCTGACAAATATCTCCCTGGACTTGTTCCTTAAAGATGAAGTCCTTTTACTGAATAAATTTTTTTGAAAAGCATAGAAAAATTTTTGAGCTCAAAGACTTCAGGAAACTTTTCAACAAGCCAACATCAGGAAACAACTCATTCAACATCAGAAAAAGTATTTATATTCTAACTCTGACTGTTCTTGAGCTTTCTAGACAGATCATTGTCTTTGACATTATTTGACATCAATATTTAGATGAAAGTAGAAAAGTACTTTTAGAATACCATCTCTGAGAAGGTAACTGGGTGTATTTTATGCAAGTATTTCTACAATATGCCGAGATAAAATTTTGAATAAAGTTTTTAAATGTAAGATGATTTCATTCAATTTCTGTTTATTTTAGAATTATTATTAGAGAAACATGCCTTTAAAAATAAATTTTTGTAACATATATATGTTTTTTTTTTCTGTTCTTAATATATGCTTTAAAATATGCAGATCCCCTTGGATTTCCAAAATTTAATTCTGTTAATATTTTAGTTTTAAAACACAAAAAGGTAAACAAATGAGTGCTTGCATAACCAGAATTTAGATATTTTTAGAATCTGTTCACATATTAAATATCTCATTGAGTTTTTCTGTAAGAAATAAGCGTCTTAATTTTTTTTTACCAATTGAATATCATGATTTTTACAAGATTATTCTCTTGCTAGAGAATAACACTCCTTTGCCATGTGCTTTTCAGATAGCTGATATCATTCTTATGTGGGGGTTAAGTGAGGAGATTAAGGGTGGAAACATTTCTGCCAATGGGATTTACGTGTCTTAGAAGACTTCTTGCTCATTATAGTTTTGATCATAATACTGAGCTTCATACACAAACACATACACACACATGGCCTCTATCCCAAACACTTGTTTTAAGTCATTTTCATGTAATTCCCTTTGCTCTTTGTACATATAATGAAATAAATTATATTTAAAAGCCATGTATTCAACACCTTGTCTTCTGCCCCCACCATCTGACAAACTCTAATGTTTAAAAGCTGAAACATTCCATCATAATTATCATTTATGACACTACTACATCTTTGTTCTCTAATATTCTTCATTTGTATATATTGCTATTAGTAAAATGAGAATATGAAGGTGAAGTTAGGATAAACTGATGTCATGGAGTAACATACTGAAGTACCATAAGATGATCTGGGATATTGTATTGGAGCACAAAATTTCACAATCATACATTTTTTCTTGGATTTCTGGAAGCCTAATTTATTATTAATTAAGATAAATTCTGTAGACATTTTCCTGGGAAGACAATCTAGTTTCCAGTACGTATCACTGAAATAATAATTAATTAGAGGATCACTTATACAGCAGAAGAGTTGGTGGAAAAGAAAAATTTTAAGTTAAGCAGCATAAAGAACAATTAATTTTCTAATACCGTATATTTCTGGAAGATCACTTATTTTATATACAATAATGGCTCTCCTCAAACTTAATTCTTCTCACAAAGTATCCACGGAATAACATTTAATACAGATGATATCTTGCTCTTCTGACAGTTTCTTACACTTTCATGTGTTTGAGGGAAGGTCTAAGAGTAAGTTTGAAGAAACTCTCCTGGGATACAACACTGCTCTATGATTTGTTACTACTGAGATTTTTATATAAATGTATGTATGTACATATATATATATATATACACACACACACATACACATGTGATACGGGAGTGGGGCAAGAAAGTTCTGGGTAGGGAGGGCAGGGACCCTGGCCAGGGCTCCACCTTCACCCTTGGGCCTGTACTCCTGGACCTAAGTGAGAACGGGCACTCCTGTTTTTACACTTGAATGTTGCATTTTTTCGAGACTACTCTGGCCTGTCACAACCCCCATCCTGTGCCCATATAAACCTGAGACTTTAGGGAGCACACAACACAAGTGGCTGAATGTCAAGAGGAGCAGAGCAACAGAGCAGCAGAGAGTGGCAGAAAGCAGCAGGGTGGCACAGAAGAGAAGGAAGGAAGAGGCGTCTGAACATCCAGAGGAGTTCAGCCCAGAATTCCCCCAGCCCTCCACCTTGCAGCTCCCCATGCATCTCACCGACCATCACTTCCACCACTCAATAAAACCTTGCACTCATCCTTCGAGCCTACATGTGATCCGATTTTTCTGAGACATGGGGCAAGTGCTTGGAATATAGAAGGCGGAGCGTCCATTGAGCTGATTTACCTTACCGTCAAACAATCTGCAGATGGCAAAGCTGAAAGAGCTTTGTAACACTGGGGTTGCAGGCACCCACTCCTAGACACTGGCGTAGGCCTCTACACCTGCCAGTCTGCATGCTCCCCTCAGGGGTTGAGCTGCAGGGTCACCTAACAGGTGAGCCACACCCTGTCACATGTCCTATCAGGGGAAATCAGGGAATTCCCCCATTACATATATCAGATTTAGCAGTAGGAGATAAAGTGGCATAAGTTAAAGATGATGAATAAAGGCATGATAAAATAATATATTATTACATTTCTCCTCATTTCATAACATTATTTCCTATTGGTCTGCTATCATATTTGCAGACATTATGGACTATCTTTTGTAAATTTTCTCTATTTTTTGCAAACTATATTCATCATTTATTTCCCAAAGGGAAATATGGGTGGAAAAATTCATTGTGAGCCTCAGGCTTTATTTCTTGGATATGTACCGAAAGCCTTCCTTCCTAGTATTTACATTCATACATTTGACATTGGCCAGAACATTTTTTTCAACATGAACGACTCTTTTCTTCATTCTGTTTTTAGAGTACGAAGAGTAAAGCCAGCTTTCTGAGTAAAATTTTATTATTTAATATGTAGAAATTGATTTGTCACATTAAGATTATGTTTTATTCTTTTAAAATTAAGAATATAACACATACCAGAATAGTCATATTGCGTGAACAGCACATACTCTTGTTGTAGACGTACCCAGATGAAAAGGTAGCGTTTAATTAGAATATTGCTTTTTTGGGAGCTTCAACTTTGAACAAGACAAGTTAGATATAAGTGTGATCTAAAAGTGATATGTCTACATAGACATAATTGGTTCTCACCCTTCACCCACTCTGATGGATTTAGCACTTTGACAGATACCCGAAGAAGATCCATCTTTCCATTGCATTAACAAGACGTAGATATTTAAAGAATATTTTATGAGGAGAGAGTTTTTAAATAAGAGGTTTATGTCATAAGCAAAGTAGTAAAGATTTACAAAATTCCCTTTAAGAAAATCTCTGTTCCCCCCCCCCCAAATTTACAGTGTCTTTTTTCTCCTCATCCATTTTTTTCCTTCATGTAGCTTCTAAAACATTAGCTTATATTTCAAAGTAATATGGATCCTTCCTTCGGCTTGCATAATCAGCAAAAACAAACAAACAAACAAACAAAAAACCCAGTTATTGCTCTTGTAATCAGATCTTGTATTATTAATCAGATTTGCCTCTTGGGGTTTTTAAGTTCATTCAGCCACAAAGGACTCAAATATGTAATGTCATTAGGTTAAAATTGCCTGATTTATTTATCTACACAACTATCCTTGCCAACAGGACACAGACAAAGAGTATAATAATTAGCATCCACTAATGGCCCCACATCCTTCTTTGGAACATTTCAATGAACACCAACTAGCATTAATCTCTGGCCTTTCTTTTCTTTTTGCTCCCATTCCTTTAACTGAAATGTACCTTTCTAGATGTTTACATAGACAGAAAAATAATAGCTAGTATTTATTGTGAGACATTGGTAAGTGCCACAACATGGTTTTTGAAATTTATAATCCAGATAGTCTAACTTCAGAGCCTGGACTCCTAAATGCATGTTAGACCTTCCTTTCTAGTCCTATTGATTAATGTCCCAGAAAATCAAGCTAATTATTCAGGTTAGCAGTGATTTCATGTGCCCTTCATTCTATGTGGTTGAACAAAATATGTTATCACTCTCTGTATGCTAATTGTGTACATGACATAGAATATTAATGTTGCCAATTTTGCCCATATGATTCCCTTAGGAATCTACTATTAGGTGGAGTTTATCCACTTTCACTTTTATATTGCTTAGTATGGTATGAACTAGGAATCAAATGCAATTGTTAGTGCCCATTAAGGAGGGATGTTTTCCCTTAGTCTACATTTATCATCCTTAAGAATGTGTCTTCTTCCATATTTTGGGCTTACAATGTCTCATCTTTTTGCCTGAAGGAATATAGTTTAAGATTAGTTACTTTTCAGAGAGAAAGAGAATATTATTTACCAAAGTTGTCTTCATCTTCAAATTTATTTCCAGTTCTGGTATTATGTTTTCAGAATACATTTCCAATATATATTTTATAAAAAACACATTTTAAAATAATGATATCAGTCCCAACATAATTTTTACAGGACACAGGGCATTAAAGTACAGGAACATATCGGTTCAAGCTTGGCTGTGCAGTCCTAGGCTCTGAGGGAACAGGGTGTGTGACTCCTCCTTATTATTAGTGATGATAAAATGTAAGAACAATTCTCTCAAATTTGTTTGATAATAATGTTATTTAAATATAACTATCTTAAAAACATATGGGAGATAACTGTATACCTTAAGATACCCTTAAACATATTATTTCTCTCGCGACCACTGGCAATTTAATTTTTCTATTTCAAGTAATGATTTTAATTAAGGGGAAAAGTGAAATACAAAGAGTAGAAGTTCATTTGCTCCTTTGTAATATTATCCAAGGTGCAACAGAGAACAAAATGTCTAAAACTCTATTTTTAAAATGCCATCTTGATTTTATTTAATTCTAAGTACGCAATTTTAAAATGTAACAGCGTATGGTGAATATGAATATTTTTCAATTAACTTTTTAAAAGAGAAAATATTTTACTAAGTAATAAATAATCACATATTTCTGGCTAATTTATGTAATTGTATGTGTTTGGTTGCCCAATGTATCTGTGTTAATTAGCAGAATAAATTACAAGTATACAGTTCATATGCAGGCAGTTTCTAATTTATGTAAAGATTTTACATATGAACAGACAACTCTAAGATAGCCATCAAATAATTAATTCATAACAAGGATTAAAGTATTAAACAGGAGAAATACAAGGCGTTATACAGTCCAATTATAAAAGCTTACAATAATCACATATTAGTAGCCCAATTTTTGACAGAATTGCTGGGCTTATGATCTCCTTGGATGCCTAGTAGCATAATTTTACATGCATGAAAGCTTTATTTTAGAGTTCGAAGCTGAAGGAGCTTATTGTGAGGATAATAGACTTAGGGAGAATTAAGGGTGCTTAGTTATACTTTGGAACTTGAAGAATTCGTAGCTTTGATATACATTAGGCTATATGAGCCAACTATTATCCCCCAGGCATGATATATGTGCTGGAAATAACAGAGTATCTGCAGAACGTGAGAACTGTAGACATGAAGTATAAACGTGTCCAAGTAATTCACATTATTGATGGTGTAAAAAACAGAGTGATTGTGGTTTCCACAGACATGCAGACCTCTGATTAGAAAATAAGAAATATTAAAGGAAAATATGATCCTCTAAAAACAAACAAACATCATAGAGAGTCTGCGCTTCAGGTCACAGCCTTTAACCTTAAGACCAGATTGGTATAAAACCTAGAGTTAGGATTGTTAACCACTTTTTATATAACTGACAACCAGCCTCTGAATGAGTTTTGCAATAGCAAAATAACTATCTGTGAACTATCTGCTACTATCTGTGAATGCTCACTACCTGTGATTATTTTAATCACCCAAAATTACATATAGGTAGATGGAGAGATATACATATTGCATTACTATATGAAAATAAAAATGCTGTCTTGAATTGCTGATTGGAAAACAAATATACAGTTATCTCCATTTGGAATTTCAGGAGTTTAGCAACTGAAACAGATTATTACAAGTATGGGTTTGGTGAAATTGTTCTTCTTGTGCTTTATGTTTGAATAAAAGTGTATCTCTTAATTTGCTGACCTTTTTCTTTAATAAATGCAATAAATAAATCATACCTGCAGAAACGTCCATAATGTAGGTAATAATAGAAGTAAAATAACACAACTGAGACTCTCATTTTATGTCTCATAGGAGGCTTATAACCAGAACAAAAACTTTCTAAAACGACTAGAAATATCAGTTAACATATAATTAAATGCAGAGCTACATTTTTAATAAATCAAAGAAAAAATTCTATGGTACAAAAATGAAGAGGATCGTGGAACCAGAGCAAGGAGACAGACTCACCCTTCCTGATGTCATGTGCTGATATGAGTGATATTGTTTGGATGTCTGTCACCCCCAAATCTCATGTTGAAATGTGATTTCCAGTGTCGTAGGTGGGGCCTGGTAGGAGGTGACTGGACCACTGGGGCAGATCCCTCATAAATGATTTGTCACCATCCTCTTGGTGATATCTGACTTCTTCTTCAGTTAGTCACACGAGATCTGATTGTTTAAAAGATTTTGGGGCCAGGCGTGATGACTCACACCTGTAATCCTAGCACTTTGGGAGACAGAGGCAGACAGATCATCTGAGGTAGGGAGATCAAGACCAGCCTGGATAACATGGTGAAACCCCATCTCTAGTAAAAATACAAAAATTAACCGGGCATGGTGCAGTGCGCCTGTAATCCCAGCTACTTGGGAAGCTGAAGCGAGAGAACTGCTTGAACCCGGGAGGTGGAGGTTGCAGTGAGCCGAGATCTGGCCACTGCACTCCAGCCTGGGCGACATTGTGAGACTCTGTCCAAAAAAATAATAATAAAATTGGATGAGTGTGGTGGCTCACGCCTGTAATCCCAGCACGTTGGGAAGTGGAGGCAGGCAGATCAGAAGGTCAGGAGTTTGAGACCAGCCTGGCCAATATGGTGAAACCCCGTCTCTACTGAAAATATAAAAAATTATCTGGACATGGTGGCAGGTGCCTGTAGTCCCAGCGACTCGGGAGGCTGAGGCAGGAGAATCGCTTGAACCTAGGAGGTGGAGGTTGCAGTGAGCCAAGATCATGCCACTGCACTCCAGCCTGAGTGACAGAGCAAAACTCTGTCTCAAAATAATAATAATAATAATAATAATGGAATACAATTTAAAAATAAATAAATAAAAATAAAAGATTCCGGGAGGTCCCTCTTTACTGTCTCTTGCTCCCTCTTCTGCCATGTGACATGCTCATTTCCCTTTTCCTTCTGCAGTGATTGTAAGCTTCCTGGGGCCCTCACCAAGGGCGGATGCAGTAATCCTGCTTCCTCTTCAGCCTGCAGAACTGTGAGCCAAAATAAACCTTTTTCTTTATAAATTATATAGTCTCTGGTATTTATTTATAATAAAGCAAGAACACGCTAACACATATGAATACATAAGATTATTGTGTCTTGATGATTTTGGGGCCAGAGGTAATGGCTGGCAACTGAGAAGAATGGGGGTTAAAACTCAGCCCTTACGCATAGCAGCATTAAAGCCCTATATTCTCAATTAAGTGGTAAACTAGGAATAATATGTTTGTCATCAAAGAAATTCTTCAGTAAAACTTTTCTACATCTGCCTGGGGTCTAGGTATATATGTATGGTAAGCAGAATCTTAACATGTCTCTCGTCTTCTCCACCGACTGCTGTTATACCCATGATTATGTTATATTACATGGCAAATGGTATTTTGCAAATAAAATGAAGATTAATAATTGGTTTTACTTACAATTGGATGACTATCTGCTTCTTCAGTTCGTTGCAGAAGGGAAAGTCATAGATATTTAAAGCATGAGAGAAATATAATACACGGGAGGTTTTTCATTTCTGAGATGAAGGACCACACGGCAAGGACTTGATAGGGGCCTCTAGTTGCTGACAGTCGTCCCCAGTCAACAGGTAGCGTAAAAATGAAAACTTCTGTCCTACCACTTTAAGAAAACAAATTTTGCAAAAAATCTGATGGTGCTTATAGGCAGATCTTCCTTGACTGAGCCTTCAGATAAGAACATAGCCCAGCAAAAATTTTGACTTCAGTTTTTTAAGACTCTAAGAAGAGAATCCAGTGGAAACATGCTGGATTTTTGAAACATGGAAACTATGACAAAACAAACTTTTGTTATTTTAAGCCAGTAAGATTTTGGTAATTTTGTATGCAGCAATATAAATCTAATACACCTACTTACCTCAGTCATGATAAAGTGATTCCTGCATTTTCCTAGGGGATAATATGGACATTAGGAAATGGTGTTTGGACAACTAGTTGACTTCATACCTTCCGTTATGTTAAGAAATATACCACTAGATGAAATATGTGAATGCAACAACAAAAGAGCCAATGCATGTATTAGAAGAAAATAGGAGAAAAATTTTTTAAATCTTTTGTGGAAAAGCTCTTTCTAATTATGACACAATATATATAAAAAAAAGACTCTTAAATTTAAGTACATAAAAATAATGAAAATTGTTTTATGGTTAAAAAAAAAGCCCACCAAAGCACAGTAAAAAGATAAAGTGTTCATAAATTTTATACCATAAGTTATCTATTTATTATCTATCTGTCCATCCATCCATCTGTCTATTCATATGTCAGAGGAATAAAGAAACAGACACAATTAACCCACTAAAAATATAGGTAAACGGCATAAACCATTATAAAAATGTGAAATCTTCCCTTAAACATATAAAGGAGGTGAAATTTTTTATTGCTCACATTGACAAGTAATTTAAAGTTTTATTGAAACAATCCTCTTATCTATGATATTAACAAAAACACACAAGCTTGACAATACACAATGTTTTTGAAGCTGTAGAAAAACAGGATCTTTCACACTGTTTTATGGGGCATAAAATGTTATGATCCCCTAGGAAGCAACTTCAAAATAACTGTCAAAATTGCAAATGCATTTACCCAAAATATTCTACAAGTATACCTATAAAATACATACGAACAAGGTTAGTTACGGTAATAGCAAAATGGGAAAATGTGGGGAAAACACCAACTGAACATCTATAGTATACTGGTTAAAAACTATAGTACATCTGTTGTACTGAACCGAGCGTAGAAAGTTAACACCAAGACAAAAGTAGGCCAAATTGCAGGGTCTTTATTGCCGGCGACCACGGAGGACTCACGTCTCTCCAACCCGTGGCCCCAGAGGGAGGGTGTCAATACCTTTTATAC